>PVIC010011679.1:0-41018 GCA_004025085.1 Thryonomys swinderianus | reverse complement strand
GAGAAATAATTATCAACACATAAATGTTGATCAGTAGTATATATATAAAATTATCATCTCCTAAAACTTTGTCACATATTTCCTTAACTATAATAATGACGAATTTCTCTTTTAACATGTAATTCTAATTATATGTATTTTTTAAATTTAAATTTTCTTTTTGAAATAATATCGCCCATACTTAAAAGTCTCAATTTGGAAACAGATGAGAATAGCAAGAATCTTATGAGATTTGAACTGAGACTGTAGAAAACAACTCTGAGAATATTGCAAATTGGGTCCCAATCCTGACTTACAGATGTAAAGGGGCCAATACTATTATTTTTCAGAAATATCACAAAATTCCCAGTTTTTTTTCTAAAGAAAAATTTTGATTATCAAAAAAGATTATCATAGCCGGGCATGGTGGCTCATGCCTGTAATCCCAGCACTCGGGAGGCAGAGGCAGGAGGATTGCTGAGTTCTAGGCTTGCCTGGACTACATAGTGAGCTCAGAGCCAGTCTGAACCACAAAGCGAGACCCTGTCTCAAAAAAGAAAAAAAAAAAAGATTATCATATATTCTACAGCCCTTTTAGGGGGAAGTAAGAGGTATCTGCATTTTGTGTTCCCAGGACATCTTCCTGCAGTGCTGGGCTAGAACTCAGGGCCTTACACATGACACGCAAGCATTCTTTCCCAAAGCGCCTTCTAGCCCTTCTACTCAGGATGGAAAAAGAAAATTCCTGTGCTGTACAGATTTCACCAAGTCTAAGACACAATTTCTTTTCGTGACTGAACATCCCTGGAGCAGAATGGATCTTACAATAGATGGCATCTTCTGACTGCATGAAATATGGTACAGCTCTTCTAATCACCATCAAAACCCAGATTTGACCTGCCATAGATTTTTAACTGTTCAAAATTAATACCTGGGAGGACTTTATCAGACTAGAAAGTGGTGTCTTTTTGGTTGTTATATACGGGAGCCGTTTCTGTCTCTGGAAGCAAATACCCAGGATGCATGGAAGGATGATAACCTGAAATTACTGCAGGTTTTCCATTTGTTTTGGGAAAGGCGGACATGCTAAAATGGGAATGTTGTTGTAAGACTCTTCCTTTCCAAATGTCCATGATTCATTGTGAACAGAAGGGAATCAGATTTCAGACTAAATTCCTGATCTCTGGGTTTGCTTCTAAATTTATAAGCAGCAAGACTGTTAACCAACATTAATGTCATTTCCTGGCCATAAGGTTACATTTTTACAACAGCAATGGTTGCCTTCTTTTGAAGACTAATCTTAAACAATCACATTATTTACTAACCTAGGGGTTTATTTCATGTTAACACCATCACCTGCCAGCCATAAAATAAACTCTCGGGCTGGTAAAGCAGACTCGTATGAGAATCCTCTCTAGGAGAAGCAGTTCAAGTGCAGCATGAGGGGAGGGCCGAGGGGAGGGAGAAAGAAAGGAGGAAGATAAAACCCGTCACACTAACACCCTTTAGAGGAAAGTTCATGCCAAGAAGAGAAATCTCAGTTTGTTAAGACAGAAAATCATCTTCAAGATTGCAATTCATAAATTAAAAGGCCACAAGTCTGAATACGTGCATGGCCTAGTTACACACCTATCTGCCTATCAGAAAAGTTCCCTCTGCGCTCACCACACCCTAGAACGGAGAAACAGCGTGTTTTCTAGTTCTCACATTAAATGACACCTCCTGCAGTATTTAACCTTGATGGCAGCGGCCTCCCTCCCTCTCTCATCCTGTCCTGCCTCTGCGCTCCGGGGCTTTGTACACTTGGCTTAGGTCCATAGACATTGTTGCTGGAAAAGTGATGAAAATCATAACTCTTATTATCCTTATTTGACAGAGAAGGAAACTGAGCCCCAGAGATAGCATTTTATAACCTCTGTCCCACGGTACTGGCAGAAGTGCCTCCTGGGTCTCTCAGATTCCTCTTCACTGTGGTTCGTCTGAGCTTCCTTCAGCCCATACAAACGTGGTAGATGTCCCCCAGCAGCCTGGTCCTCCCACCCCAGGTTTCACGGAGGCTGGCTTGTGAAAGCAGGCAGCCCGCTGAGCTGGGGGGCTGTAATCCCTGTACTTTGGGAGACTGAGGCCAGAGGTTTGTGAGTTAGAGCTCAGCCTGGGTGACTTGGAAGTTTAGTGAGATCTTGTCTCGGAATTAAAGAACGAAGCCACCCACAATGCCCGGTCAAGTCCCCGGTGGCCACACAGCTGTCTGTGGGGTTGCTGGGTGAAAATCACTTTCTTCCCAGGGCCCAGTCCTCACTGCAGAGGGGCTGGCCACCACAGCCCACACAAGACGCCACCAGGGCAGCAGCAACCTGGCTCCCGGCCCCTCCACTGGGCCAGCCGAGACAGCATCTTGAGGGGAAATAGCTCAACACTGAGTGCAAACATAAGGCCACGCGCTCTGTTCTTCTCGAGGGTTTCCCATCAGACATGAAGGAGAGGTGACCTTACCGAGGCCAGGCCCGGGCCGTCCCATCCCCTCCCTGATCGCCTCAGGTGGGCCTGGCGCCTGAGAAGTCTTTTTCTTGCCTTATCAAACCTGGTCCTTCTAGGCACGGCTGTAAAGTGTGTGTTAAATTCCTTTGAAGAAGGTTATCACTGCGTGTGTCATTTACTCCAACCTATTTTGTTTCCCAATTGCTGGCTGAGCTGGGCCACTTGGCGGCGAATCCATGTGGCTCTGGGTAGAGCTCTTGCCTCACCCAGGCAGTGGCACCTGCCTCTGGTTGCACTGAGGCCTCTGGAGGGCTTGGCCTGGCCCACACAGAGCTAAGCCAGCCTGGCCAGGGGACGCACTGGGTCTCCCCTCTTCCATCGGCTCCACGCACCATACTCTACCCTACTGGGCATGCAGCAGGGCCTCTGTTCCCCGAAGTCAGGGCTGTACTGGGAGGACCAGGGGACAGATGGCAGCACTCAGGCCACTCCCTGTCCTGCAGGTCTCCGCCAGGAGCTGGAAACAAGAGGACATAAGCTCATACGCTCTGTCCTTCTCAAGGGATTCCCATCAGACAAGAAAGGGACCTGGCTAGAAGAAAAATGTCCCCAAAATGGTCCTCCGAGTGATGGGATTGTTCTCATGTCCTCTGAGACACTGAGCGAGCAGCACCGACCTGCTGGGGGTGAATGGCCACATCCTACCTCTTGTGTCTGACCATCTGCATGGGCTCAACTACGTTCCGTGGCTACACTTGCAGTATCTCTGAACTTCAACCCACTATAAAATCTGCCTCCCAGGAAGAAGAAACACCGCCTAGTTGTGTAAAGTCTTGATGATATTTACCGCCACGACCACTCATGCACATAGCATGGGACTAGACGCCTTCCCACTGTTGGGTAGCCGTCACCACCATCTGTCTCTGAAACCTTTTCATCTCTCGAAACTGAAGCTCGGTACCCATGAAGCGCCAACGCCCCATTCCTGGCCCCTCTCTGCTCTTCTTTCTTTCCAGTCAGCTGCTTTAGTTACGCATGCAACCAATGCCCCTTTAGCTGTGCACATGGCAGAGAATGACTGGAAGTGCTTCAGTGCTTCTAGCTTCTTGGTGAATCCCACTTTTGAGTTCCTGTGACTTAGAAGACAGTCCCTTTGTCAGATCTGCCTGCTCAGTTCCCTTTAATTCCTTTTGGGAGAAACCAAGTACTAGCTACGGTACACCCCTACCCTTAAGAGCTGCTCAGATGGCACAGGGAGACCGGAGCGAGGCTAATGCTAGTTTGAGGATAGAGGGCGGAGGGACACCTATGGCGGACATGTGGCACTTTGGGGTCCTCAGGGTGAGACCAGCAGACTCGGGAAGGAAGGTGATTCTGAGCAGTCCTCTCATTATGATCTGTGCTGTCTCCGATTACTTTATTACTACTTAGTTACCACTGTGCCATCGCACCTGTAATCTCAGCAGGCTAATTTTTAGGTAACAAAGATGAAGTTTCACCACCTTGCTTCCCACTACTACACGTTCAAATTTACTACTTTTTGTGTTGTTTTAAACCCAGTCGTTCCCATACCCAAATCTTCCCTACACTGCAGCAAATTCTTTTTCTGGAATAAAATGGAATTTATTTGTAATGCTTTCTAAGCCCTTTCAAGTATAAGGCAATCGCATAAAGTTAGATCCCTTCTGTGGGAGGCCGTGAGAGTACAGGGGACAATCTGATCCTCTGCAATTACAGCCCGTGTTGTAACACGTCAGCACCGCGATTCCCGGCTCAGAACCAGGCCCGCTGCGGAACCCGCTGCTCAGCACATTCTCGAGGCCACCTGGACAGAGGTGAGCACTGTTACTTTCAACCCTGGACTCCACTTACTGCAGCCTGAGGTGGAAGATTTATTACTGATCTTTGTCAGACTGTATAAATGCTGAGCTATGATCTTTTTAAAAGAAAATCTATGGATTTCCCAATGTTGAGTGTGATCATTATGTGTATATAGAATGTACCAATAAAGAATTCAATTTAAAAAAAAGTCTGATCCAAGATAATAAACTGGGATGAATTCAGAAAAAAAAATCTGCCAGGCAATAAAATATCACGTATCATATTCTTGTACTGAAAAAAATTTATAATACTTCTGGCTATGATGGAGATAACACAAATATGGAGATTAACTTGGGATAAGCTTGATTCTCCAGTGGTGTCTGAAGAATGCACCTGAATGGGTCAGTCCAAGCTACCGATCACTGAGTACAGAAGCGCTGCAAATTAGACTGCCCTGTGACACTCAGTCATGCTGTTCTCCTGCCATTTCTCTCAGCCCAACAGGTGTCAAAAGTTCAGTGTTCACAGCAGCATTATTCACAAGAAGTGAAGGCTGCCAGCTGTCCATCAATGGGTGAATGGATAACGAAAGTACAGTACAGACACACAGACTCAGAAGGACTGAAGGGAGGGGAGGATGGGCAGTTATTGCACAGTGGGTAGAGTTTCAGTTCTGCCCAATGAGAAGATGCTACAAGTAGTTACAAAATAATATGAATGTGCTTATTACCACTGAACTGTGATGTCAAACTGAGCTAAGGTGGTAAACTCTATATATGTATGACAATTAAAAAACACATTAGGACTTTGGAAGTATCTCAGAGATAAAGCGCTTACTAGCATGTATGAAGCCCTGGACCTAATGCCTAACACTGGGGAAAAGAAATTCTTTTTTTTTTTTTTTTTGAGACAGGGTCTCACTTTGTAGTCCAGGCCGGCCCTGAGCTCACTCTGTAGCCCAGGCAAGCCTTGAACTCAGCAGTCCTCCTGCCTCTGCCTCCCGAGTGCTGGGATGACAGGTGTGAGCCACCACACCCGGCGGGAAAAGAAATTCTTAATGGGAAGAAATTCTTATAAACAGGATTTAAAGGAAAAATCCACCTACGGAGCAAGGGTGGAGGAAGACGAGAAGAAAGACATTTTTATAAATTTTAGTTCTGGCATGGAACAGTGACTTCTGCCCCTGCCATCCATGGCCTCCCAGGGATTCTCAGTCACAGATCTCATCACAAACACAAAGCAGCAGGCTCCCCGCAGTACTGCGGAATGGCCTCTCCCAGTTCCCATAGGATGCCACCTGCTCTCACCTGACAGCTGCCTCCCCAGCCACGTGGGGAGCTAACCCTTCGATCTCAGGGCTTCCCCGAGACATAGGCCCACCCCCCATCCCACCCTAACCTCGGCATCCCGAGCTCAGCAAGGACGGCGGGGAGACACCGGCCAGACATGACCACTGTACCATAAATGAACCTCTGTTGGAAGTGGGAGCGAAGGCCAGGGTGCTAAGGAAATGACTTCATGCTCCTTCCGACAGTGAAAGGACACCGGAAGAAATAGTGGGACCTGGCACAAAAGGAAGAGACAGGAAAGCCCGTGTTGAGCACTGAAGAGGACACCCCCAATTTTGCTGACAGTTTCCTTCTCCGGTTCACTGCACGGTTTATTTTACAATTACACAACCCTAATCCCAGGGTTCCTTGCCCTTCTTAATAAACAGACTTAGTGAATTCAACAAGGAGCCACACACCAGCCTTACCAAGGGCCTCAAGTGAGTCAGGAAAGAGGAGTTAACAGGTTCCTGAGCCAGAGAAAGAAAAGAGGTCAATACTGTTGGCTCAAGAGCTCAGTAATGCATAGAGAGAGGACCTCAAGGCAAGGCCCTGCCCTCTGATATCTAGACGGCTCCATCAATGACCTATTTTCTCTGCTCCTTCACAACAGGTTAACAAACAAGGGATTTATGTCCCTGCCTTCTCTCTCTCCTTCATCCCTCCTTCCTTCCACTCTGATATTCTTTCCTTCCAATCCCTGGCTTTGTAGCTACTTTGATTAGCAAAAAAGGGTATCTTAACTACTACCATGTGTCTGAAGTAAGGATACAGATTAGTGTAACTTCTGCTTCTGTAATATTCAGTGATCTGTAGCCCTGGGGTGCTTCCAGTGAACTTCTGTCATGTCATAGTTTATTTAGCCACACTTGAAGTAACACATTTAGTGATAAGTGGAAATATGCTTCTCATAATGCCTATGTGAAGTGCTTCTGCTCTTTGGAAGTCTCTTTCCCACCACAAGCATGATTTAATTCAAGGGTCTGATGGAGAGAGGCCATCTCCAGACACGTGCCGAGCGAAGACCGGAGGGGAACATCCTGGAGCTCTCCAGCCCGTCATTCAACAAGAGGCATTTGATCCCACGCTCCTCCCGCTCACCCCACATCTCCAAGTGTCTGTTTCTGCAGATACTAACAATCCTGGACTTGGGAGCAACTTCCCCTCCCGGGAAAGCACAGCAGATGCGCAGGAGGCAGGGCGGTGCTGAGAGGCCGGGCCAGGGCCCGCAGCGAGCATGCTCTCTGGATGAGGTCGCAGTGCCCGGGATGCTGGAGGACGCAGCGCGCACACCCCTCGCGCTTCGGGCCCCGGCCGCGCTCCTCAGGGTGCCCTGTCTCCGTCCGCGGGGTGCAGGCACCGGCCTTCTCTCTCTGCCCAACGACACCTGGCGCTGTCTGAAACGCGTCCCCGACACAGAGCAGCGCGAACACGGGCGCACTGCCAGCCCTACCTCTTCCCGGGGATCCCTGAAGGATGCGCTCAGAGCCCCTCCTCTCTTGGAGACGGAAGACTTGGCCCCGTCTTCTTGCTGCCCGAAGAGCTCCTCGATGCTCTTCGTGTCGATCTGGAAGTGATGCTGCTCCCTGGCAGCCAAGGTCCAGATGTTGGTCTTGCCGCGTACTTGCTCCTCTGGGATGGTGTTCCAATAAAAACTCCTCATCCTCTTCCTCTTCCCCAGGGTGCCGTAGCTGTTCTCCTGGGGATCCAGAGACTGTCCTGGAGAGGGCGGAGGCCCCTGGGGTAGCGGAGGGGGCGGGGGAGGGGCGGGGGAGGGGTGAGCGTCTCCCCCAGAGGACGGACATGGTAGAGGCGGAGGGGGAGGAGGAGATGGAAGAGACGGGGGTGACGTCTGCCCGATCATGAATCCAGCTGCTGTGGCAATGTTCCCATTTTCTTTATCGCTGGCTAGCGAGACACAATTCATAACATGCATAGTACTGCTGCCTTCTAAGGAGATGATTCCCTGGCCTCGTGGAGGCAGACGCAAACATCAGACTTGTGTCATCCTTCTGTGCTGGCGAGTCAGCTCCCAGAAAAGAAAGGCAACTGTGCTGTGTGCCCGTTCCTCAACCTGCCAAGATAAAACAAGTTGAAAGTCAGTCCAGGCCAACGTTCTCCTATTGACTTTCCCCTGCAGAAGCCAGCACCGTCCTCCTCGGGGCAGTGGACATTAAAATTAAAGAGCACAACCCAGGGGGGCATGAAAAGGAACTAACATTTTCTAAATGAGAACCAAATTTTATTACCAAAAAAACAACAGCAAAGCAACAGCAAAAATATTCATCAATGAAGCATGTTTCCCGAGAGGCCGCTATAGGTTCGGCAAGTACTGCTTGCTTTATGAGTAAACTACTTGGGCACCAACTGGTTCCTTCTCTGTGGGTGAGGGATACCCAGCCCCTAGGGAAGCTGTCCAGATTGCTGAAGCATTAGACATTTAGTGACCCTGCCTTCTTCCAGTCTGGACCTGTCTCCGCCAATCACTCGGTCAAACAGCATCTTCCACCTTGTACTGAATAGGTGGGGCATTCAACACAGTGACAAAATAATGGCTTAGCTCATTTCTCTGGAGTCAGGGCCACCACGTTCCGTGCCTCTGCCTCACACACACCTTTCTCCCAAGCAGAGGGAAGGACGGCAAGCGTGAGGAGCACACGTCCCACCTCTACACCAAACTTCACCGGCCACAATTCTACACAAGTCTCTGTGTCTCACTAGACCTCGGTGTTCTCATCTGTCCAAGTAGGGTGCTTAGGTTAGATGACCTCTCTCGGCATCTGAGATGGTGTCCTCTTGCATTCTAGCTGAGCCACTCTGTGGAAACCGTCAGATATTGCCTTGTACCATTTTTACTTGTCCAACACTATTGGGAAAGAAGAGACACACGAGGACATGCTGCCCCTATCACAGCTGCCACATGCCCAGTCCTTATCTACACGACGCACTCGCTCGTGGTAGTGGTTCCTATCTTTGTGGAACTTGAGATTCTTTCTTTGGCTTGGGTTATTACTGACCTGACATGAAACAGGGTCAAAATAAGTACATTTCTTCCAGCGGGAGTACAGGTGAGTGTGTGCAGGGTGTGCCAATGAAGACAGTACTCCACCTGCTGGGAACGGGCACAGGGAACTGTTTTACTCTGGATTGCAAAGTGCCACATGTAGGGGCTTTGCACACGGGACTTCTGGGTATAACTGTCCCTTTACAACATCCCTGTCAAGCCCAGATTTACAAACACAGGTTGGCCAAATGATGCCAGGTTACACACAGGTGAACTGTCTCATATTGCTAAGTCAAGCAGGAGATGGTTTGCATAGAACCATATAAAAAGCAGGATTCCCTGTGAGGGAGAGTGGAGATTCTTGAAATAGACCGCTTTTGCTCAGTCTATTTTGGTTCTGCTGCTTTCCAGATGTACAGCCCAAGCAGAGGTGGGCTGTTCAATCTACATCTCAACATCTACGTGTACAGAATAAGGATATGCCAGTTTCCCTAGTTTGTATAAGAATAAGTGAGCTAATATATGTACAGTCCTTATGAGGGTGCTTGGCATACAATAACTGCTCATATGTGTATGGGATTCCCTGTATAGGCTTTATATTTGCTTTAAAATATGTTTGGATTCCTAGAATATCAAGCTACTCCTGGCTACTAGACCTTTATCACATATATGTATATGTATATGTGTATATATATGGTGTGTGTGTGTGTGTGTGTATTTAGCACTGAGTATTAGACCCAGGGTCTTGCACATGCCAGCTGAGTACTTTATAACTCAGCTACACCCCAGCTCTTTGTCAAAATATTACTTCAAAAAGGGGTCTGATGAAGTTACACAGGCTGACCTTGACATTATGATCTACATCAGCCACCAGAGCAGCTAGGACTACAGGTGTGAGTCACATTTGGCTTAGAAACAGACTTTTAATGTTACTGTTTTCTGCTATCTAAGTTTTTAAGTTGTGAGATTTGTCCTTTTTCAATAATCTGCAATTATACAGTAAATGGTTTTATTATAAGAGCAAAAACTTTTATAAAGCATTTGAATACTTAGGATTTAAAATTTTATCTTTGCTGCAGGGGGTTGAAGCCAGGACCTTACACGTGCTGAGTACATATTCTACCACAGAGCTACAGCCCCAGCCCTTGAAAATTGCTTATAGATGTATAGAAAATACCATTTCTAACTACTAACTGGATACTTCTTACCATTATAACCATTTTAGTACAATTCTGCAGCATTAAGTATAACACTGTGATTCAACTGTCCCCACTGGAGAATCTCTCAATAAGTGAAACCCAAAGTATGTGACCACACTGACAGCTCACCTGAGATGCACGCAGCTTTCAGAGGAGTTTTCGTAATTATCATTAGGGGCAGAACTAGGCTGTTTTCATGGTTGGCACCCTTAAAGTGAATGAGTCACTGTCAATTACAGTTTATGGTTATATTTGAACTCTTCTTTTTTCAAGACTGTGCAGGTAATTTTGGCAGTTTATCCTTACATATTTTAAAATACTGCCATACAGAAAATATCATGTATGGAAGAGTTGTTAATCTTCCAATTCACCTTCAATTCCAGATATGCTGACACATTTATGTATTATCCTGCTTAAGAATGGTATAGCTCAGGGGTAGAGCACTTGCTGGCATGTATAAGATCTGGGTTTAATTCCAAAAGGTGCTAAACTAAAAAACTCCCTGACCTAGAAAGCAAAACTCATCCGTGTAGCCTCAGTATTGGGATGCAAGTCTTTTTGGGCACTGTGCTTTGGACAGAAATACCACACCAGATAGAAGCTTGCCAAAGAAAAATGTGATGTATGTTACCCTCTGTTGGGATGATTCTAACCACCACGCCATCTTTAGAAAGAATGCTATTTTTAGAAGTTAAAAGAGGAACACCAGGAGTTTGAGGCCAGCCTGGACTACCCAGTGAGACTCTGTCTCAACAAATAAACAGTTAAAAGAACAAAGGAAAATGTACCCCACTGTCCCTGACAAGTTCCATGGCTAATATTTTCCCAGGGTTCAAGGCTCCTCACCCCTCAACAACTTCTGATGGACTAATTATCAGAAATGATGGGCTGTAGTGCAGATGCTTTACCACCTCACTCGAAGGGTGACAGGGTCTCCATTATCAAGAGTGTGATGGGCAGAGGACAGCACAGACAGAATCCAGCTTTCTGCGGTCTCACGACATGGTCAGAGGACACACAAGAACATTCCAGCTTCTCAGTAGCGACTCACAGTAAAGTGGCAACCATACTCCCAGAGCCACTAGAAAAATTCAGGTGATGCCACAGGCCGGACAGATGAATTTCAGGGCTTCGTTCACACAGCTGGTGATCCTCAGAGGGACAATGGGGTCAGCCCCAAGTCTGCCTGGGAAATGTCAAATGTCCCATGGATCTCCAGGACAGAGACTGCGCAGGCTCTTATTTAACCTCCCAAGGGCAGACCTCTCCACTTCAGCGCAGGGAGGCTGACTACTCAGTGCACTGCGAGCTGCCTGTCAGGCTCTACGGATAAGGCTGCCCGTCAGACCCTACGGACAGGGCTGTCTACTGTCCTCAGAGTGCCAACCAGGCCAGAGCTGAGACAGGGCTGAGTGAATGATGCTCGGAGGGTGGGCTTAGGGCCGGGGCTTTCCTAAAAGAGGTTCAGTGGCTTGCTCACCCTCACCCCCACCAGCAATAATCAAAAGTAAACCAGTGTGTGGTGGGGGGGAGCTTTGACTCCTGACATTTGTCACAGATGAGGGAGGGACTGGAGTGCTGGCCTACAGGATCCTGAAGATGAAGGGGGCGGGGAGCATAGCAAGTCTCATTCGGAAAAGGGCCTAGCAACACAGAGCCCCATCTTCTCTGGGGGAGAAGGGAGACAGCGGAGCCTTCTGGCAATACTAAAATGTAGAATTTTTGCTATCACTTCGCTGAGCCCTTTCTCCTGACGTTTCTTGGTTCAGAGGAGCCTGCGCCCAGGGCGCCTGCGGGGAGGAGCCCAAGACCGCCTGTTCTCCGCTGCCTGTTTTATTGTCACGTCGCCCAAACACTCTCAGCTGCCCCAGCAAGACGCCCCTGCGCGCCTGTTTCTGAATGCACATTTTTGGTTTCTTCTGTCACTGTCCCAAAACCAAGGGGAGGGGAAAGGCACACGCGTGCCAAAGGATGCTCTCGAGAGAGAGGGAGGGAGGCGATCCCTACTCATTCCAGGAAGACGGCTTCGGTCAGCAGAGGGGACTAGGCCGCCTCAGGGCGGATTTCAGCACAGACTATTGGCTCTTAAAGAGCCGGCGTGGGGGGCGCCGAGCCATGACTATTTGCAAGTCACGACTTCTGGATGCAGTCTGCTTTAGCGAGCCGCAGGTTTACCGCCTCCTTGCGGCCCCAACTCCCCGTCCAGCCAGCCTTCACCAAAGCGCCTCAGGATCCCGGCAGGCAGTGCTTGGGGGTGACGCGTGGCGGACGGGGCAGGAGCGCGTCTTTGCGGGGACAGACGCCTCTTCGAGCCGCTCGGCTCCGCGGCCACCCGAGGCCGGGTGTGCAGGGACACGGCGGACAGCGGGCCTGGGCAGGGCTCGACTCCTGCCGTCCTCCCGCAGAGGCCTGCGGAGCAGCCGGTGCGCCCGCTCGTCTCCGCCCGGCCCCTCCGCGCGTCCGGTCCCCGCCCTCCCAAGCCGCGCCGACCCCCACATCCACCCCTGCCCCGGGCCACACGCGGCTCCCAGAAGAGGGGTGTGTGTGGGGGGGTCTAACCAGGGAAGGCGTCTGGGTCCTGTCCTCGGGCCCAGGTCGCAGCAGCCGCACGAACGACCTCCCCTCCAGTGTCCCTGGCCGGGATCGCGGGCGCCGGGAAAACGCACTGCGTCTGGGCGCTCGGGCGTCAGGGCAGAGCTGCGAGGAGAGCGCGCCGAGCAGGATCCCGGCGTCTGCAACCGCCTCCCCGCCGCGTTCGGGCGCCTCCCAGCCAGCCGGCCGCCTCGCCGGCTCACCTGCACGCAGCGGGGGCCTCGGGGGCCAGGCACTTCCAGGGCAAGCGGGCAGGAGCCGGAACGGCGGGGGCCCGGCGCCCCCTGTCACAGGCCAGCGCTGGCTCCCGGGGACTCGGGCTCTCGCTGTCCCGACGGCCGGGTCCCACTCGGGTCTCGGGAAGGCGCAACGGGCCGCGCAGCCCCGCGTCGGCCCAGGCACCGGGCGCAGCCCCCCACCCCCGGCCAGGCTCCGGCGGCCGCCAGTCACCCGGCGGCGAGAGGGGCGCGAAGCCAGCCCGCCCCGGCCGCTGCTCCCCCGACCCTCCCGAAGAAATTCCAGCTCACCGCAGCCGCGTGCCCGCTCCGCGTCTCCGGCGCCGCCGCCTCTGCCCGGCCACTGCGGGCCCCGCCGCCCGGACCGCGAGGGGGCAGGGCGGCGCGCGGGGCGGGGCTGCCGCTCAGGTAACAGCGCTGCGGCCCGGGCCGTTCCTGCGCCGGCCGCCCTGGGCCGCGCGCCCTTTCCCGCCGGTAGCCTCCTCCGCGCCGCATCCCACCCTCCGAGCTCCGCCGCGCCGGCTTCCCCTGCGCGGGCACCCGGGGTCTGGAGCCGCCGTTCGCTTTCCACAAAGGAGCGTCTTCCGCAGCCTCCCGGACACCCTCGTCGCGCACACGCGCGCGGCTCTCACGCTCGGAGGCACGCGCACATCGCGCACACCGCGCAAACCCGCGCACACCCGTGCCGACACGCCAGGCGCACAGGCGGGCCCCTCGCTCCGGGCCGCGCCGGCAGCTCCGGCGTCCGGAGCCCAAGTCCCCAAAGGCCGGCTCCTGCCCAGGGCCTGCCGACCTGCAGTTGCTATTTTATTTTTCAACTTCGACGAGAGTAACAGGAGCCTTCCGCTGTTATTAAGGAGAAGAGTAAAGGGAACATTCCATCGCTCCCGGTTGAAGGAAAGACGCTGCCGGGAAAGGGCCCCTCCCGCTTCTCAGCGAAGGAAGCAGATCAATCTAATCGCAGCCCCCACCCCACCCCAAGAGTGACTTGTGACGCCAGGCAGTGAGAAGCGAGTCGTCAAAGAAAAGTTATCCCGGGCAAACCGGCTGCGCCAAGGGCAGTTGCCCGGGCGGGGAGGCGCCTCGGCCGATGAAGTCATCGCCACCTTTGCCTCAGCCAGATAACCGCGCAGGGCTTTCCCAGCCCCTGCGCCAGAGACTTCCGCCTTCCAGTCCTCAGTACGGAGCTCCGGGACGGTCTTTCCGAAGCCCGGGCTGCCACTGTCCCCAGCCGGCGCACCAACACAACTCCAAAGCGGTGCCGGTCGCAGGCCCGTTTTCCAGCCGTCCACTGGGGTTCCGCCCTCAAAAGAAACGACCCAGCTAAGGCCACAGCAAAGGGAAAACAGCAAAAGACTGACCTGTGCTCAGGAAGCTAACCGTAGTCCCGGGTCGACCACGCAGGCAAAAGTTAGTGTATCAAAAAAGAGGCGGGGAGAGCAGCCCTCTGCTCCCTTTACCAGAGCGTCGTCAGGGGGCAGTTCCTCACCAGGTCCTCACCACGGCCTCTGTGTCCTATTGTCCTGTACCCCTCCTTCCCCGAAGTGTACTGAGCATATGCTCTCTGAAGAGGGTCATTTTCTAGACCGATGCGTGGCGCAATGCCTCTAGTCCTGTCCACTGGGAAGGCTGAGACAGGAGGAACGCATGAACCTTGGAGGTGGAGCCAGTGAAGATAATTTAGTGAGATCTTATCTCCAAAAAAAGGTCATTTTTAAGGAGTCGTCTGATGGCCCATCCCCCACCCCTGGCCACTTTGATCTCCGGTCAGTGTGCTGGCCCAGGGCCTTCTCGGCTTCCCTGCTGACCTTTCTGTTCCTTTTCATTCTTTAGCTCTTGGTCTTCCATTGTCCATTATTAACCCACAGGAATTGCCTTCTGACTTCAGCCTATTTGTTGGGGCCTGAAGCTGTAACTTGCGAGGGAGTTTTAAAATAAAAACCTAACCACACACATCCAAGGCTGGGCGTGTCTCCTCTCCTCAGAGAAAGACAGGAAGAGTGAAAGGTGTGAAACCTGAGGAGATCCATTCTGGGACCCACCTGTCAGGCCTCTTTAATCTGCATTGTTCTTGTAGCAAAATTCACTGTGTCAACTTCAGCTCATTTTGTTCTCTTTTACCTAAGAGTTGGTTTTAAAATTTGAAACCCCGGGCTTTTCTTTAGGCCTTTCCTTTACGTCCCTTGTGTCCACACATTAGCCAAATCTACTGTTATTTTCCAATCTCTCTCTGGAACTTGGGACCCTGTGCTTGCAAGGTAAGCACTGGAACCAGTGAGCTAAGCCCCTGACCTACAGTATCTCTTCGAGTTTACATCCGCTGCCGCACTGGCCCCAGTCAGAGGAGGGAAACTGATTCACGTGTATTTGCTGTTGGCCATGTATCAGGGATCTTGAGTCCTAGGATAATTATAGAAACCCTTCATTTTGTACTTTCTAGCTTGCAAAAGCTAAATTGGACACCTGCATTCTCTACCTCCGTGCATTTTCTTTGCTCTTCCCTAGGTGCAGCCCGAAGCTGCTGTCACACTGGCTTCGTAAGCCTGATCTCACATTACCACCTTCCCTAGGCCGCAGCCTTCCGTCCCTGTCACTCAGTGGCAGGGCATGCTGCCCCAAACGGGCCAGGCTTATTTTTCAAATTGTACATATTTAAACGGTTGACAGATCACTGACCGAGGAGAGCACAGCTCTCAGAGTTCGTATCTTGGTGGATTGGATTAAAGGCTGCAAATCCAGGAAGCATTTCATTCCCCAGCTGCTGTACTGACCACACGCTCTTCCCACTTAAGCCTGTACTTACCAGCAAAGAACTTCTGTCTCTCTAGATCCCAAAAATATGCCCTTCAGGAAGACCACAGCCGGGTGGACTGGAAGGCAGCGCCCCACCTGCCCTTGCTCCTCTCCAAGCGAACACGTCAGGTGCTTGGCATGGCCCAGGCGGTGCTAGGCAAGCCCTGGACCTGCGTTTGCGTTCCCTCCTCCTGCGCAGCTTGCTCTGCCTTCTTCCTGTGGCCTTCTTTCTGCAAGCTCCACTTCTTCACCTTGTCTGTCTCCTTCCTTCCATCTCCTCAGCCCTAAGGAGCTCTCCATTTCTTCTACTTCAAATATTTTGTATTTGAATCTATCCGTGGGAACCAGTAAGCAATGCCTTCCATCCAAACTGCCTCCAATTTCAGGATCCATTCTAAGGAATATTTTCTAGTTCCGACACTCATGGGTTTGTGGATTTAAGTAAATTTCGTCTATGAGCTGACTTCTGAAAGGACAGAAACCAGGCCAGCTGGACAGAGGACTGAGTAACAAACTGACATTGAATAGCTCTCTCTCTCTCTATTTCCCTTTATTCCTTCCTTCTGACTTTCCTTCTTATCATGATATAGACTGAGATTTACTCAATCTTTTCATCTTTTATCCATCTGAGGACATATCTGATGAAATCAGTTGTTCGGTGTTTAGATTACAGGTTGTCTGTCTGGCTCTTAAAGTTGGAAACTGCAGAAAGAAGCAGCCAGCCAGCTCAGACCAATCCACCTTCTAGCAACAGCCATACCTGAGGGAAACAGACTGTGGTTTCTTCCAAGAGTGGAAAGGATAAATAAGCAAAATCAGCAGACTTATTACCGTCACTCTGAATGAAATTTTGCATCAAACATCTTGTTGGCAAAATGCAAATATCATGTTCCTGTAATTTAACAAACAATTTTTGAACTGACAGTATGATGTTTTGTTTTTGCAGGTTAAGAAATTTAAACAGGTAGTCAGTTGCACTTAAATATAGTAAACAGTGATTAGGCTTTGACTGTTAAAAGGGCAGGTTTTTTTTTTCCCCCTGGGTAGTAAGTAGTTATTTCTGAAGTAGGTAATGTTTCCACTTGTGACGTTAGTATCCATGGCAGTGTCAACACGTGTGTCCCCCGCCCCCCGCGCCTGCAGTCTGCAGGTAGTTGCCAGCAACAGTCCCCTAGCTCAGGAAGAGATTAAAAACAATTCTTGCCCAACTATCGGGATGAAGCAATAGGATACCTGACAAACTTTGTCCGTACCTGCCTGTGTTTATTGAGAGCAAATTGTCCATTTTCTGCCTTGAAGGTGCCAGTGTGTTGTATGTTTGTTGTGTGTGTGTTTGAAGCTGTGTCTGGAAGAGAAAAAGGAGAGATAAACACTGTATACGACACTGAATTTCCACCCAGGAAACCTCCCAATGGATCTTTTACTTTCGCACCCATCCGGGGCTTAGGAAACTGGTCCGTGTCAGCTCCAAACGAAGGCCTGCTTGTTACAACGTCCAAATGGAGCAGAAAACAGCTTTCAAACCTAACAAGTAGCATATTACTTTTTCCCTTTGCCCATCATCAAAAACAAATGTGTGACTCTGAATAAAAGAAATTGCATCAAAGAATAGGTCAGATGCTGGTTTCTTTTGCTACTGGTTTTGCTTCTACACTGTTTATCCTTCTAAGAAGTTAAAGGAGCAAACAGTAATTTGAAACCACAACATACACAGTATAAGCAGTTCCCAAACAAACCTAATGGATCAACAATACTAGTGTGTGTGTGTGTGGGGGGGGTAGGATACTATGTGCACAAGTTATATGAGACTTTGTTGAGTATACACAGATGGGTGAAATGCCTTTTGGTGAGCTAGGAACTTGAAAAACCCTTTTGTGCCCTTTGAATTTCAGTGGACACTTAGTTTAATGAAACAGCTGTGGGCAATGTCTTTACCCCAAGTTTTATTTTTAAGGTAAATACTTTGGTATGGTAGTAAATGATGATGCCAATCCATAGTAATCAGAATTTCTTTTTCTCACAACGCTAGGAATTGAATGCATACCAGGACCCGGAGCACATGAGGTGGTAACTAGGTTCTTAATGTTTCTCTAGAAGATTTATAAAAGTAACTAAAATTACCCATTTTCAGAGAAAGTAAAGGTTACATTTTTGTTGAAAATACTATTAGTGAAGTTTTGACTGGTTATGGATAAAAAGCAAATTCCTATCCAGCCCTCAGTCTGCAATGAGCTCCTGTTCATGCCCTTTGGTGGCCCTGGCCCGGGGCCTGCTGGGATTAAACCCCAGGGCTCCTCCCCTTCATCTTCTCTCCCAACTTGCTGACTTCCTGGGTGGGGGATGAAGTCCTGCACTTACTCCTACAGGGGTAGTATTAAATTGGTGCCTATATTTTAAAAATGTGCAAAAGGACTTTCCCTTTTTAAAAATGTTTTTGTATGTGTTACATATTAAATTGTGTGTTAGATCATAAAGTGAAGCAAAATTCAATCTGTGCAAAGTATTCTGTTTCTGGCAGTTGCTCAGGATCAAGCTAGAGAAAAAAGCATGTAACTCCCGGGGCATGTCTTTCTTTTCTTTCTTTCTTTCTTTCTTTCTTTCTTTCTTTCTTTCTTTCTTTCTTTCTTTCTTTCTTTCTTCTTTCTTTCTTTCTTTCTTTCTTTCTTTCTTTCTTTCTTTCTTTCTTTCTTTCTTTCTTTCTTTCTTCTTTTTTTCTTTCCTTCCTTCCTTCCTTCCTTCCTTCCTTCCTTCCTTCCTTCCTTCCTTCCTTCCTTCCTTCCTTCCTTCCTTTCTCTCTCTCTCCCTCTCTCTTTCTCTTTCCTTCCTTCCTTCTTTTTTTTGAGACAGAGTCTTGTTTTGTAGCTCAGGCTGGCCCTGTGCTCACTATGTAGCCCAGGCAAGCCCCAAACTCAGCAATCCTCCTGCCTCTACCTCCTGAGCGCTGGGATGACAGGCTTGAGCCACCAAGCCCGGAATTTTTTTTTTTAAACAAAAGTCAACGCTACTCTCTCTTCAGCCAAGACTCTTGAGAAACCCAACAAGGACAGTTTTTTAGTTTGTGTCCTCTCTGTCACAGTAAGTTGATATCTTCATTAGGCCGCAAAATCAATACTGCAATAAAGGATTTACCTGCCAGGATTATTTAGAATGTCCAGATAGGCGTCCTGTCACTGAACTATTCACTTTGAACAAGCTACCGCAGTGATGGTGGAGTACCCTGAAACATGCTGGGGAGCCTGTACAGTTCCAATCCCTATGTGCACAACTGGGCAGCTAGTTATTAACATCTTTTTCTTCTAAAATATGGCAACCTCGGCCTCACCCCCAGATCAGTACAAAGGTCACATACATACTTGTTTCCTGTGTGGTGTGAGATTGAACCCGGGGTCTCTCGGTGCTGGGCAACCACTCTACCCTCCCCAGCCCCAAGGTGAAGTCTTTTGACCAGTAGGTCTTTGCTGATGACCTAGAATGTTCACATGCATCCTACCCCTTCAGCTGCCCACATGTGCTAGTGCTACTAGGTAAAGAAGGAATGGAGCGGGCCGGAGGGTTAGCTCAGTGGTTCCGGCACCTGCCTCGCAAGCGCAAGGTCCTGAGTTCGATCCCCGGTAACCATATACAATGCTGGGCGTGGAGACTCACGCTCACCGGCCATCAATACCACATACCACAGTGCTGGGCGTGGTGGCTCACGCCTGTCATCCCAGCACTCAGGAGGCAGAGACAGGATTGCTGAGTTTGAGGTGTGCCTGGGCTACATAGTGAACTCAGGGCCAGCCTGAACTACAAAGTGAGACCCTGTCTCAAAAAAAAAAAAAAAAAAAAAAAGGAATGGAGCACGTAAGCATTCTGTTTGGGTTGCCTGGTAGGGGGCACAGGTGTTGGAAGTCAAAGCCTACGAAGAAAGATAATGGACCGAACTTCGGGTTCCAGCAGTCTGAGTTTCTCTGGCTGCGTGCGGGGTCCATCTTCACCAAGCTGCCACAGTGACGGTGGAGTATCCTCTCCCGCACCCTCCGCTCACACGCTACCCGAGCACAGTCAGCCGTCTCCGCTGGAGTCAGGACGGGCTGCTACTGTGTTCGGCCAGTGTGTTCCCCACGCTGGTGCCTCCTCCTTCTCACCACTCGTTCCTAGGATTTATGTTGATATTCTCCCCATGAAGCAAAAAGCGTGAGGCCAGGGCTGCCATACTCATCTTCACATCTTTGCAGTCTTCACTCCCAGGAATTGAAAGCGGCTGTGCATCAAAGCGTCCACCATGTCGACTTGGGAGGACATCACAAGCAAATGACAGCAGCACGTTTCCACCCGTGCAAGGCCAGTGCCCAGCGCCCAGCAAAGCAAACCACAGCTGCTGAGAACCCTGAGCGTCGTGGACATCGCCGCCACAGGGAAGGGGAAATGTTCAAAACGACCTGGATCTTGCCCCCACCCCGACCCTCAGGCTTCTCAGGTCCAGAAGAGAATCGCTAGTCCACGGCTCCTCCAGGAAGGACTTGTGGTCAGCGCGTAGGACAGGGAACCAAGAGCACATCCCTCTCAGGCCAGACCGGGAAACCGCGCAGCTGCTCAGCCCGAAGCCACAGCCCGGGTGGGTCTCACATGGGTGGAGAAGAGTGAGGTGGTCGAGTTTTTTTTTTCATGTAAAACTTGAAAATGAGAAAAGGAGAGAGAATGAAGCAGGTAGCTCAGACCCTCTACTTTTTTTATGGCTACAGTATAGAGATGGGGGGAGCCTAGTGTGGCCTCGGGACACCTGTCTGGACACCACTTCCTGGGCTACAGTGCTTCTGTAAGGCAACTACACAAGATTCTGAAGGAGCCACGGCAGGGGGAAAATGATATAATCATGAAAAGTCAGCAGATGAAGAAATTAGTCATGAATTAAATTTTCCTTAATTAATTGGGCAACCCCAATTCACTGTTAGTGAAAAGGAATTCACATAAAAGTGAGCTGAAAGGACCAGACCGGCAGAGCTCTTCCTAGAATAAATCAAGGTCACGGCTAAGGTCACTGGCGAGGAAGTGGAGTGGCGTGGACTGAAGCTGCTTGTGTTGTAGGAAAAATGACTTGTTTTCATGGCTCTGGCCATGGGCACAAATAGTGACTCTGAAGGCTTGAAAACCCAAAGACAGTCTAGCTGCCTCTTATTTCGTCACTGGATTTTTTTTTTAAAGGACAAAAGGGCAAGTTAGGACCAGAGCCTGCTGTGTTTCACTTTTCTTTCTCTTGTGAGTTTAGGCAAGATCTCCAATGCACAAAAAAATGTTTTGCTTTTTGCTTTTGGGTTTTTTCCCCCCTCCGGCTAGGAGTAGTTTGCCTGCAATTTCTAACTAATTTTTCCTAATTTGTGGCTGCTCAATTGGAGGAAAATCCTGCACACTATGAGAAAAATACTATGCATCCTTTTAAATAAAAGTTTAAGTAACAAAGATGCTTACTGATTGATTGCAGTGCTGGGATGGAATCCAGGCAAATGGTGTCACTGAGCTACCTACAACCCCCCGAAGCCTTTGATGGCGAAGATGAAGATTGCTGTGTTGGAGACTGAACTGAGGAAGTGCTGACTTACACCCCATCCTTTTTTTTTTTTTCTTTTTTCTTTTTGAGACAGGGTCTCGCGTTGTAGTTCAGGCTGGCCCTGAGCTATGGTGCCCAGCAGGTTTCTCCACCAAACAAGGAGCTGGAACTCAGAACATCTTGCTGTAAACTCAGTTTCAGAAACTGAATTGAAGCTTACATGGAGCCCTCTGTAGCCCTCTGTAGCCCTCTGTAGCCGCCACAAACTCAGCAATCCTCCTGTCCCCACCTCCCGAGTGCTGGGATTACAGGCGTGAGCCACCACATCCCACATTGTGGTATGCGGTGTTGATTGTTGGTGGGCGAGTCTCCACGCCCAGCATTATATGTGGTTACCGGGGATCGAACTCAGGACCTGTGCTTGCGAGGCAGGCGCCGGAACCACTGAGCTAACCCTTCGGCCTACACCCCATCCTTTTAAAAAAATTTAATTAATTTTTTCTTATGGTACCGGGGATCAAACTCAGGCACTGTGTTTCCAAGGGTAGGCGCAGTACCACTTGAGTTAAATTGCAGCCCCCCACCTCTTTTTTTTTTTTTTTTAATTTTAAGGCAGGATCTTTCTAAGTTACCCTGGTGGCCTTGAACTTGCTCTCCTCTTGCCTCAGTGTCTGGAGTAGCTGGAATTACAGGTGTGTGTCACTATGCTTGGAGCCTTAGATTACTTTTTAGAAGGCTCATGCAGCAAGAAATCTACATGATGAATCATGTGTCCTTGGGTAGCCGCTGCTGATCTAAGAAGGAGCTATTGCCTTAAGAGCCAGCTGGACTCCATGGTGTTAGTGGAAGCAGGTGATGAACGCCAACACTGGAAGCTGACCAGTCATTCAGCAAATACTCATGACCCTAAGCTCACACACTTAGGGAAAGACCCTGATAGCCAGTGATTATATAGTAACTGTCACTCCAGCTAAAACTCAATTCTCAAAAACTTTACTTGGGCTTTTGTTGCTTTCATGATGGATATAAATTAGTTAGGAATATTTAATCTATACTTATGTCCTTCGTTTTTATCTGCAGCAGAGGTGAGGAAATAGAGATGAGAATGTGAGAACAATGGAAACACCTAGCATTTATTTGAGGAGTAAAGAGCTAAGCTATTTTACTAGTTTAAGAAGTTAGTAATCGCAGCACTCCGAGGCTGAGGCAGGAGGATCACAAATTCAAGCCCAGCCTAGGCAACTTAGTAAGACACTATCACAAAACATAAAGAGAAGGGGATGTAGTCCTGGGTTCAAACTCCAGTACTAAAAAGAAGTCTGAGTTAGGGAAAACTTAGCCAGCTCACAAAATATCTTTTTAGATTAGAAGTGATTAAAAGTTACCAGAGTGTCAATGTATTTTAAATCTTAAAGTACAGTCTTAAATTATCCTAATAAAGATATGAGCTGCTAAATTTTAGGAAATCTAGTTGTTGTACAGAACAGTGGCATATGGCAAGAGGAAAGGGCAAAAAATTGCAGAGGAAGTTATTTTAATTAAGCTAAAATAGTGTTTTACTTCGGAACTTAATTTCCCTTATAATTCCAAGTAGCTACCCAGAAAATATCAACTTGGAAATTAACGAGGAGAAAAATGCGGGAGAAAAAAAGCTAGTTTACTGAGTGCACATTTCCTCACATAGAATCTATTCTGTAGTCTCATATCCTGAAATATTCCTGCTTCTTTGTTTGCCATGTTTTTGTACCTTTTACTGACAAGCAGAAATCTATCCAAATTCATACTTTTCTGTTTCCAAACAAACCAGTTTCTCTCACGCACTAGAAGACAGGTTCTGGTCTGGGCAGGATCAGAGCAGGTAGGCAGCAAAAAGCTCAATTGCTACCTTTGTGGAAGACAGATTTAGCAGAATTCTATTACTTTTCTGTACCAAATAGTCTTTAAAATAATTTTTTTTTTTTTTTTTTTTTTGAGACAGGGTCTCGCTTTGTAGTTCAGGCTGGCCCTGAGCTCACTATGTAGCCCAGGCAAGCCTGGAACTCAGCAATCTTCCTGTCTCTGTCTCCCGAGTGCTGGGATTACAGGCGTGAGCCACCATGCCCGGCACTGTGGTATGTCACATTGATTGCTGGTGGGCGTGAGTCACCAGGCCCAACACTGTATGTGGTTACCAGGGATCGAACTCAGGACCATTGTGCTTGCGAGGCAGGTGCCGGAACCACTGAGCCAAATCTCCAGCTCTAAAATCATTTTTTTACAGCAAAATATTTTTATAGTTAAAAGGCTAGGACTATGAGACCCCACCTATCTGGGCACTTGTTTGAAGAACTGCTAACATTCTGGTGGATCTAAAAGGTTTTTCCATCCTCCTCTTGCTTGCAAGTTTTTCTCTTCATGAACGTATGTGTGAGGATACTGCATTGCTGCTAAGCCATTTAAAAATCGCAGACTTCACAACACTTCATTCTGATGCTTTAAAGATCAACAAAATGCCATCCTGTTCCTCTTACATCTTCCTCATGAGTCAACAGGGGTTAGCTGAACCATAGTGGCAGAAAGTTCACAATCTTACACAGTATAGTTATAGCAAGGTCTTGTCTGGGCCCAAAGAAAACAAACTATGCTTTTGGCTTTTGTAAAAAAAAATCTCCTTTGTAAAAATGCTGAAATTCCCAGCTCTGCCAGCACACAAATGAATTAACAACACAAGGACTTGCAGTTCCGACTAGTTCCAAGTCCCCTTTCTCATTCTGTATCTCCTTTTTCCCTATCAGGGGTAAATGCCAGAGCAACAGATAGTCTAATTTATACACATAAACTTGAGCAGCCAACCCTCACTTCACACAGATGAAGCCGAATTTCAGTTTCCTGTACAGAGGGAGGACCTCTCAGCAGTTTATTATAAAGGACCATTTATGCCAGGAAACCTGTTGAGCAGGAAACCTTCAAGTGGAAACTTAGAAGAGAATTTAATGAAAGTCTTCAAAAAACAGAAAGTTGTTTGCATTGTTCTATTTTAATAGGCCTTGCTGTATTATAATAAGGGTGAAGGACTTGTGGCTTTGGACATGCTTTGAATTAATGCAAAACATAACATGGCTTTTGATCAGAATAGCCCACCCTCAACTGGATAGCCTTAGCCAATGTAAGAATTTGCTATCTTAAAGGGGAATTGAAAGTTTTTTAATGACTAAATTTGGTTAGAACTGAGTTAAGAAGGATCTATAGGTTCTCAACTCTCCCAGGTATGGAACAGATCAGGAAAAGAGCTACTGCAACAGATATTTAAGATTATTACAAAATACAGGCATCCTAAATGGCACCTCATAAATATTAGCAAAAATGACAGGCAGTGCTGCACTTAACTAGCAACTTAACCTGCTTGCACTTTCTACATCTACGATCCCTTCCATGAAAACTAAAGGAGACAGCACATTTTGGGGCAGATGAAACAGTCTTCAAATTAACAGTCCTACAATAAAAAGTTCATCTAAGGTTTTTCAATATGTTTTACTTTATATAACACCTCTGGCTCTCATAATTTCTTTTGCAGATTACTACAAAGATCAGTGGATAGAAGGGACAAACATCTTACATACTTTGTCCCATGAATCCCCTGGGGATAGATGAGTTACTTTTTTCAACTAGAAGGCATTTAATATGTATATTGTAATTAACTTTACAGGAACTTGATTAGAAGCATCAGGTTAATTATGTGGTTGAAAGGATTGGATTTAGGGGGGAACTCACATATTTAGTTGCAAATACTCACCCCAAGACAGTGGGCTGGCTGTCAGCTTAATGTATCTGGGGACTTTGGTTTCCTTGTCTGTACAAAAAATGTTAGCTGATCTCTAAGGAACTTTCTTTCACACTCTATAGGATTACCTCATCAGTGTGTTCTGCATATAGAATAAATGCTTCTTCAGAGTCTAAATTTCAACTAAATTGGTCCTGCAGCCCAGGTCCTTTTTGGACCCTAGGATTTGAAAACACTGGATGGAGTTTGGTTTCACAGACCAGTTCTTCAGTGTATGTTTAACAATAATTTCTATCTTAATGAGAGAAAAATCCACCATGTCCATCTGTCTCCTATACCACACCCACCTGTGAAAGCTCCTGACTATTCGGCTTTTATCTTCCTGAAAGGTTTTCCCTTTCCACCTAAAACATTTACAAAATGATATCCTGCTGAGCCCCCACCCCTTTCTCATAGTAGCTTTAAAAATATGCTGATGGCCCCGGGTGTGCTCTTGGAGGTGTAAATGGGCACGGTCTTCTCAAAAGGAAAGAAGACAGACTTAGAAGTGTGCAGACACTACAAGGAAGGCCCACCTCCACTTTTGGAAATGTAACCTAAGGAAATAACCAACTAAGTGTGCAAAGTGCAAGTCAGCCAACCAAGAACGCAGCGATGCTCATGTGCCTGTTAAAGGATATCCAAACCTGAGTTGATAATTCAAAACGTCCGTGACTAAAAGATCTAACTCAGTGTAGGTACCTGATCACTGGGGAGTTGGTTATTATCTTCCATTTTATGAAACTTTACTTTTCTTCCTACACTGACGATGACCTACTTTCCCTTTAACTTACGGTAACACGGCGAGCATGTTACTGTACTTATTTCTTCTGCAGACGCATCACAACTCAGCATCACTCTATCGTTATCATTAGTCTGTGAAAACAGCTCTTTCACCTCAACACTTGTTATTGACATGTGCTAAGACCAGACCTGGTCAGTGCCTAGAAGAGATTCAGACAGAGGAAAGAATAACTTATGGAGCATAACAACTGTAAGTAACAGAAGCACCATTGTTTATTTTTATTGTTTTCCTGACTTTTTCAGGAGAAAAAAAATCCTATGTCCTCAGAATTTCCAAATAGTCACTTCTGATTTAGAACTATGAGGGCCAGAGAAACAAGGTACTGCAGCAAACACTTTTAATAAGGATACAAAATTCACACTAGAGGCACATTTTGGGGAATGTAAATGAACTATCACAAGCAGTTATTCTGTTGAAAGAATAAAATAAGGCTCTGAGAGTATAAATGTACAGAGGGAATGATTTAAAATAAGTTTATGATTTATAGTCACATCACGTTAAGCACTCAAAATAAGTATCTAACTAATTAAAAAGCCAGCTAAAAGGCATTTAAACATATATAACAAATCTTACAGTCCACAAAGTTCATGTATAACAGAAACTTTACATATTGCATTTCAACAAATAGAAGTGAACAGGAAAAGAGATATCTCTCAAAACATTAATTCAGTCCTATGATTAAAAATAACAGAAACCAGGGCCCAGGATTTAGCTCATTGGCGCCACCACCTGCCTTCAAGGGCAAGGTTGTGAGTTCAATACCCGGTACCACAAAAAAGAAGAAGAAGAAGAAGAAGAAAAAAAAGCAAAGGATGTTTCCATTTAAAGAAGATCTGTTACTGAGGAGCCATGTGGCAGACAGACTGCCACAGAAGGCTAAACCGAGCTCTGCCCAGCTGAAACAGAATGGGCCTGGCCAATTACCTTCCCTGCTATCACCACACCTTTTCAATTTGCCGGTCCCAGTATTCAAATGAAAAAATCCTTCTGTCTTCCCCTTCTTCAAAAGAATCAAGAGAAACCAAACAATATACTAGGAGCTGATCTCATGCTAAACCTCAAATGTGGCTTAATGAGAACAAAGAAATACAACATTTGTACACAGTGTCCCTTAAAACAAACAGACACAATCAACATTATCGGAAAGGGGTTTTGTCACAGACTATGTACATTGGTTAAATAAGAATTACTGCATTTGAGAAGGCACATATGATTTAAGGCTTAAATGGTATTATCACATACGGAAGTCAAGGAAAGCTCTTTAGGAATTTACTTCTATCAAAATGGAATTTACCCCAAAAATAGCTTTCTAAGTATAGATTTCTATTCTAGGAACCGTGGAGAATTTCTATTCCCAAATCCACTTGTTTTAAAATTTTTTTTAAAGTAGGTTTCATTATAAATCAAAAACAAAAAAATTGCTAATGTAACTGTCAATAACTTTGGGTGATACAAATTCACACATTGAATAAAAGCCTCGCAGAAATGACAGTGTAATGTCTGTGTCTTAAAAAAAAATCTAAACAAAATTACAGTGGTACAGATCCATTTTTAAAAAGGTATCTGTCACAACTGCATGAGTCAATCAATGACTCTATTCATTAGCATGCTGCAGGACCCATATAATTTACTCTGCAAAATAGTTTCTTTTTTTTTAAACAATACACAATAGTGACTCTCATATAGATGTTTAATATATTCATATATAAAATATCTGACATTGATACAAATCACATAAACCTCCCTTTGGAAAAGTTATGACTGGCCCTCATTTCTAGGACCAAAACCTTAAATTTTTATCTTGTCAGTGCAAATCTATATTAGATGTCTTCAAACTACAGAAATAGCCATCAATCCTCACAATACAAAAGGATTTCTCAAAAAGGAAAACTGTGTTCAAATTATAGAAATAATGTCTATATTAAAACCACCCCCTTCCCATCAAATTTAACAGTTCAATTGGTAAGATATGAAAAAGGGAAAAATTAAAGCTGTTTGTGCAAGAATCACTACAATGGTTGTCACCCCTCATCACTTCCCCCAACGCCACTGAATTCTTACTAGGTTTGTTTAGAAATCTAATAATACAGCTTTCTTTTCTTTCCAGGTGAGACTTTATTGTTCTTCCAGCCAAGATGGGGCGTCCACTCCTGGGGTTTTCAATTTGATATGGAACTGTTTAAGCGTCTGTTCGAGCTGCTTCTGATTCCCAGCAAAGTAGGCAGCAATGGCATTGTGGAAAAGGACCAGCTGATTGTGCAATACTTTAACCTGTGGACAGGGCAGAGTGACGAGACCGTGTTTAACACCAATGACAATGACAATGAAACGGAAAGTGGGTTCCCTTAATTAAACAAGGAAAGCCTTTTTTTAGTCACGGTTTTCTAATGATGGTACTGTAAAGGGAAGAGGTCAGCTGAAGATGCTAAATCTGTACTTTGGTTAAAAAAAAAGTTTTTACAGTGCTGGGGGTTGAACCCAGGCCTATCACATGATGAGCTGAGAATTCTACCATTAAGCTAATCCCCAACCCTGGTAAATAATTTTCAAACATTGTTGAGTGCATCAGTTAAAAATATTATTAGTGGGCTGGAGGGTTGGCTCAGTGGTTCCGGCGCCTGCCTTGCAAGTGCAAGGTCCTGAGTTCGATCCCTGGTAACCACACACAATGCTGGGCATGGAGACTCACGCCCACCAGGAATCAATGCCACATACCACACTGCCGGGCGTAGTGGCTCACGCCTATAATCCCAGCACTCGGGAGGCAGAGGCAGGAGGATTGCTGAGTTCCAGGTTTGCCTGGGCTACATAGTGAGCTCAGAGCCAGCCTGAACTACAAAGCAAGACCCTGTCTCAAAAAAAAAAGAAAAATTATTAGTTCTCCCTCTAAGTATATTAACATCATTAAGACACTGGAAGGGAAACTTAATTACTGCACAATATATGGTCTAAACCAGGCATGGACCTCATTAGGGCTAAGCTTTAAGTACAAATGTTTGCTCTGGATACTTTTAAATATGCATTCTTTGTAAAGAATCAAGCAGTGGCAACAAGTGTCACCAGAGAGGCAATTTATTTAAATTTCATATGACTCTGTTATTTTCAATTGCTTATTATTTCTAATGGCAACTGTTTTAGGCAAATAATACCACCTTTGGGAATCTTTCTTAAAGAAATAAGCAAATACCACAAATTCATGAGTTAAGTGGTTTTCAGACTATTTATAATTGCAAATGCTTGATGAAGTACAAAATATACTCTCATCTATCCATCAATTGAGCTAGAATGGTTTTTCATGATATAAAGATATCTGAACACTGATGCTAAGTAAAAGCCAGGATGTACAGGTTTTTTTATGTATTTATTCTTTCACTCCATTCCAAAAATGACTTCTAGAACTGAGCTGTTCTCAGTGGGTTCTACCACGAGGACTGGCAGCCAGCCCAGGGCAAACTCCTGCAAACCCAAAACCGGCCCCATTAAGAGAGATAACATAGGTAACATACTCCCCAAAGAGTTAACAGGAAAGGCTAAATACACCTAAAAATCATCTAGCCTCATTAGGGGACAGGAAAATGCACATTAAAACTAACATGGGATACCATTTTATACTCTCCCCTTTCGGGACACTTAACAAAAACTCCCATGCAGGGCTGAGTGCAGCTTGGGGCAGAGCTGCAAGCCCTGCCTGGGGAGAGTATCAGCCTTGCTGGCACCAAAGGGATGCGTGTGTAGATATGTGTGTATGTGTGTGTGTGTGTACAACTGCTTTAGAAAACGACTTGGCATTAACTAAAATATAAATGATTCATATACATATGGAATTTAATTCCTGAGAATCTGCCACGATTGTGTGGTCCATGACACATATACAATTATGTTCATAGCAGTACTGTCTTCAGCATCAACAACAGAAAGAAAGAAAGTGTGAACAAGCCCTTGGAAACCACACCAACTCTGTCCTCACAGGAGAGGCAGTGGTAAACTGTGGTGCTTTCAATACAACTGTGGCTCCTCAGTGTGCCTGCACAGGTGTACCCCAGGGCCGCAGCCGAGTGAGACAAGAATTACTGAGAATAGTCTGAACAGGATTCTAGTAGGATTTAAATTCTAGGGAATCAAAACTCAGTATGTTCCTATGTGATGAAACTAGAGTAGTGCCTAGTATATAACAGGCCCTTGGTGAGAAAGGAAACCAGTAGGAAATGCCCTCAGTAGTTCAGCCACAAGGGCGAAGCACAAAGGGATCTTTAGCACTTCTGACTTGGGAAGTGGGAATGTGCTGCCATTTTTGTTGTTCTGTTACCAATTACATTTTGCCTATTTGTTAAACATTCTATTATTTATTTCTCATTTTTTAAGTTTTTTTTTTTTTTTTTTGAGACAGGGTCTTGCTTTATAGTTCAGCCTAGCCTTGAGCTCACTATGTAGCTCAGGTCAGCCTCAAACTCAGCAATCCTCCTGCCTCTGTCTCCCGAGTGCTTGGGATCACAGGTGTGAGCCACCATGCCCGGCACTGTGGCATGAATTTGGAACTTTGCACTTGCAAGGCAGATGCCAGAAGCACTGACCTAAGTCCCCAGCCCTATTTAAAGATTTTTATTTAAAAAAAATAAAAAGACAAAAAAGTAAAATGCACTGTAGGTTGGACAGTGATATATATTATGGAGAAAAATCAAGCAGCACTGGGAGCAAATGGATAAACGTGCTGCAATTTAAAAGGAAGGCTGAATACAGACCCAAGGAAGTGAATGAATAAGCCTTAAAATATCCAGAAGAGAAATAGAGAAGATAGCAAGTACAAAGGTCCTGCGGTGGGTGGTATGCTGGGTAAGGTCTGTCAGGAGATGCGCTGGGTTGGGGATGGTACGCAGCCTTCGCACTCCACATGGACTAGCTCCACTTTTGAATGCCTCAAAAGCCACTGGAGCAGGGTGTGGTGGTGCACGCCTGTGATCCCAGTACTTGGGAAACAGAAACAGGAGGACCACTGCAAGTTTGAGGCCAGCCTGGGGCTACATAGTGAGTTCAAGGCCAGTCTGAACTCCATAGTGAGACCTTGGTCTCAAAAACAACCTCCTCCCAACCCAAATCTAAAACAAAAAGCCACTGGAAAGGTCTGAGCAGAAAAATGATGTATCTGAGTTTATTTAATAAACACGTGAGGGTGAGGGAGAGAGACCTGTTAAATGCCTTCAGTAGGGAGCTGGGGGACTCCTGGGGTACCAGGGACAGAGGATGAGGTGTGCTTCTGAGCAGGATGGGAAGGGAACCAGCAGGATTTGGGGACAGACTGAGCTGGAGGGCATGAGAAGACAAGAAGAGTCAGAGGTGATGCCAAGATTTCTGCCCTAAACAACTGAACAAATGACATTGTTAGGTAGCAAAACTGGAGGAACTGAGAGGCCAAGGCATGGAAGAGGAAAGGTGACCATCAGGATCTGGTCTGGGAGAAGTGTGGGCACCTTTGTTAACAGTAGCCTACCCAGAACTTGTCATTTGGGGCTCATCAACATATAAATGATATTTAAAGCAATGTATTTAGATAAGCTCATCATGACAGTGGGTAGACAGAAAAGCCACCCAAAGATTAAGTTATAAAAAATTAATCTTGACCACTGTACGTCAAAACATCCCAAACTTAGTCCAAAATGAAGCACAGACCTAAATGTCAAGACTAAAGTTATAAAATTTATAGAAGAAAATCTTAATCATTTGAGCTCAGCGAAGAGTTTCAAATAAGCACACATAGTCAGGGCTGGTGGTACATATCTACAATCCTGGCACTCTGGAATCCTGGAGGCAGAAGGATCACAAGCTTGAGACTAGCCTATGCAATTTAGCAACTAGGCAAGAGCCTGTTCCAAAATAAAAAATGGGCAGGGGATACAGTTTAGGGTGAAGCCCCTGGGTTCAATCCTGAGTCATAAAGAAACAAACCAAAAAAAAACTATAAAAGAAAAGTATCAATAAGTTGGTCTTCATAAAAAATAAAAACATTTTCTTCTCAAAACAGACATAAAAATGAAAAGGTAAGCTCTCTGCAAAATATGTATCATACAACTTGAGTATAAGATATATAAATTGGAATTTTCATATACATTTAGTGGGAATATAAAATTAACATTCTTAGAAAAGTTTAAGAAGCTGAACATATATCTACCATATAAGCCAACTCCTTTCCTAGGTATTTGCCTGAGGGACTGAAAGTCCATGTCCATAGAAGGACTTATACATGAATGTTCCTAGTTTCAGTTGTAATAGCTTAAAACTGGAAATAACTCAGATGTCAATGCAAAATGATTAGATAAATAAGCGGGGGTATTCCCATAATGACTACGACTCAGCCATGAAAAATGAATAATAGATGCAACATGGATGAGCCATGAAAGCACTGTGTTCACTGAAAGAAAATAGAAAAAAAAAGGAGCATGAACTAATTAATTCCATTTATGTAAAATTCAGAAGATGAAGCTTTTCCTCTTTTTTTTTTTTTTTTTTTTTTTTTTGCTTTTTGGAGACAGGGTCTTGCTTTGTAGTTCAGCCTGGCCCTGAGCTCACTATGGTGCCCAGGCAAGCCGCCACGAACTCAGCAATCCTCCCGTCTCTGCCTCCCGAGTGCTGGGATTACGCCCAGCATTATATGTGGTAACCGGGGATCGAACTCAGGTCCTTACGCTTGCGAGGCAGGCGCCGGAACCACTGAGCTAACCCTCCGGCCCGAAGCTTTTCCTCTTTAAGGCTTTCATGCTAGTAACCTAAGAACATAACAATAAAAACTTTCTGTATTTTCACTGTGAAAGTCCACCTTCACAAATAGGCTCTGATCGGTATTTTATTGCTCTGTGGACCACACAAATATTTTAGAGAAGAAAAAAAATGGGGGACATAGGCTTTAATTCAAGTACTGGACCTGGAGATAGCAGTAACAATAAACTAGAAAGAGTGAGCCAAAAGGAGGTAATGACATCAGAAGACTTACTAACTCTACAAATGTTAAGACAGGCCAGCTCCTCTGTTGCTGAAGAAGAGCTTGAGCTCCCTGAGCCCAAACTGGGTGCGTCAGCTGTGCTGAAAATGGTCCCTGACCCAAAGTGAGCCTTCACCACAGGGAACTGAGGGAAGGGGGTGCTGGTTAAGACTGAGTTCTTGTTTTCACGGTGAAACGATACCGTAATGTACACAGTGCCCTCTCCACTGCCATGACAAGGCTGGTGTGGGAAAGCCCATACGCAGCCTGGGATTGAGCTCAGTGGCACTGCCGCTGCCTGCCTTGCAAATGGTTCGATCCCTGGTATCTCTCTCTCTCTCTCTCACACACACACACACACACATACACACACACATTACATATACTCCAGAACTGCCAGTGTAGACAGTGATTCAGTTTTGCAATTACAATGTAGAAACAAACAAAATCCAAGTGTAAACAAAGTGTGAAATTTCATCTTCACTTTAATAGCAGAAGCTATTTTTTCTAACAAACTACTGTCAACCCGCAAGTTACGACCAGCCTGACGTATAAAGAACTTGAATTATGACTGGAATTTTAGTATTGACTTATGACCAAAGTCTTGAGTTATGGCTCAAATGTTAGCTGCTCATGTGGTTGTAAATAAAAGACTTGTGATGTAAGTATATGTAAGCCTCAGGTTGAGCCCAGATGTGTGTGTTTGTGGATATGGTTTCGGTCAGTGCTTTACATAGTGGCTACAATTACTGTTATCAAAATGGCCTCAAAAAGTTAGAAAGGAGGGCCGGAGGGTTAGCTCAGTGGTTCCAGCGCCTGCCTCGCAAGTGCAAGGTCCTGAGTTTGATCCCTGGTAACCACATATAATGCTGGGCGTGGAGACACGTCCACCAACAATCAACACCGCATACCACAGTGCCGGACCTGGTGGCTCACGCCTGTCATCCCAGCACTCGGGAGGTAGAGACAGGATTGCTGAGTTCGTGGCGGCTTGCCTGGGCACTGTAGTGAGCTCAGGGCCAGCCTGAACTACAAAGCGAGACCCTGTCTCAAAAGCAAAAAAAAAAAAGTTAGAAAGGAATCTAAGGAAGGAAGACAAAAACAGAGAATCTTAGACCAGTTTTTAGTTATGAAAGTGTCGACACTTAGGGAGCCAGAAGGAGGTCCTAGTGGGCTACTGACTCTCCCAAGGAGAGAAGGGGTCATCCACATGTTCTTGTGGCAGGTACTATCCTTCCAAAGGGCAACCACCTTCCATTTCATATCCCTTCCTTTCTTTGTACTGGGGATTGAACTGGAGACCTTGGGCTTGTGAGGCAGGCACTGGAACCACTGAGCTAAATCCCCAGCCCCTTATCTTCCTTCCTATAAGCCAAAGATGTCAACCTGATTGGTGAGTACAATATGAAATTGTTGTTTGTGGTAAACTAGGCACATTTTATAACTGAATCGGTGTTTCTGGTAAATTATGCACATTATACAACCCTTTTTATTATGAAGTGCTGGTTATGAAGTGCTTTGGGATGTTTGGAACACATAAAAGGTATTTCTAATGTGAAAAATAGTCTTCACTTAGAACTAACTTAAGTTACAACCAACCCTCACAAATGAATTGAGTTCGTATGTTAAGAATCCACTGTCATTATATTCTATCTTATACCAAGATACGTTTAACTAAGTTATGCTATAATATGCATTCATACAATACTGGCTTAACTAATTTACACTGTAATTCATTCATACAATACCCACGGTGCAGTTCTGCCAGATATGTCACATTCCCAGGATGTTTTGGCTATTAAATAAACAGAAATCATTACCAATTAAAGTGAATAATAGTGCTAAAAAGGAAGTAATACCTTGAAAAATAATTAATTTTTAGAATCTTAGTAAAGATTGACCATCCCTAATCTGAAAATCCCAAATCCAGTGTACGGACGGCCATATCATGCTGAACGTGCCTGATCTCATCTGAAAATCCCAAATCCATATGCTCCAAAATTCAAAATTTACTGAGCTTTCATTTGAGCTTTTCCAAGTAGAAAACTCCATACCTGACTTCATATGCTGATGGCATTGAATGCTGGTCACTAAAGTAGCATATAAAATTATATGTGGGCTGCGTGTATGATATATGTGAAATAGAAAAGAATGCCATCTTTAGTCTTGGATCCCATTACCAACATATCTTGTTATGTAAGTGAAAACATTCAAAAGACTTGAGAATATCTAAGACTCTAAGCTGTTCTGGGTCGCAGGCATTTCAAATGAGGGTTACTCAACCTGTAGTGACTCTGTTGTAACCATTTGAGCAGTTCTGACACTACATAAAATATTACTATACTTTATTATAAAGTGTTCTTTAGAGTACTGTCCTTGTAGAAGCCAATCCAGGAAAGATGAGATAGTTTAGAGAGAGAGAGAAAGGTGGGTGAAAGATTAAATCCTACTTTAAGAAGAAAGAACACAAAGCTAAAATGTTCCAGGAAATATTTCAAGTTCTTTACATTATTTACTTCTATATCTAAGTTATCAGCCTATGAAACCTAAGATGATAGAGTATCAAAGAAAGAGCAAGTATTTTTGCTAAACTACATTTTAACGTGGTGGGGTAGCACTTTTGGAAAACAAAGCTATGATGGATAATGTTATTTTTCCACCTATTTTGTATAGTTATCTCCACGTTACAGTTGAGAAACAAAAACCCAACCAACCAACCACAAAATAAACTCAGAAAGTTAATTAAGTTGCTTGTGCTTAGACTGCTTCAAGATAGACAGCCTGGCACACAGAGATCGAGAAATATCTTACTCCACAAGTAGCTCATGGCTTTCACCTATACTAACCTGCCACTATTCATGAGGCAATAAACCTTCTAGAAGACTTTCAGACAAAAGCGCAGCACAGCACTTACAAGAAAGGCAGGAATGTGGAAAATATATTTTAACCTCTTCCCGAATTTTTGTCTCTAGCCCTGAAGTCACATCTAAACCTCCTTGGGATAAGGATTTAACACAAAGCCTGGAGCAGGTGAAAGAAAACTTAATTCTAAAATCATGAAGAATGATATGAGATTAACTTTCATATGCTCTTCCCATAATAGAGAGCAGGAAAAAAGATCTTTCTTGAGCTGTTTATATCCTAAAGGAAAAAAAAAAATTATAGTGGCTGAAGTACAACAAAAAAGTAGAAATCTAAAGTGGGAGCCAAAGAGGTAACAATTATAGGTGGAATTAAGATGAGGACAAATTTTCAAAACTTAACAGCAGAGAACATTAGGATGATTTAGAGATACATAAAACCACTGTGCACTCCATCACAAGGAGCGTCTGCCATGCTTTGCCGAAGGATGAGCAGAGGCACGTGCAGCACCTGGCAAGTGACACAAACACCGCACAGTCCTTCAGCTGTTCCGGGGAGAGGGAGGCAGACGCCAACGCCGGCTCCTGCGCAGAGACAAACTGGGCTTCCAGGAAATGGGGTGTGAGGGGCAGAAGAGCGGGGATGACAGTGCCCAGCAGAGGGTGCTGCTCCTGCCCCACAGACGGCATCCTTAGAAGACAAACATCACCTACGAAACGACTGAAAGAAAAACTGAGCAGGTATGTTATTTTTATTAAATCAACTTTTTTTCCCCAAATCAAACTTAGATTGTCTTATCAGAAAATTAATTTAAAAACAAGTACGAACATTTTCCAGTTAAAATAAGTTATAACCCAGTTCTTACAATGGTTGTTGGATTTCTGAATACCAGTGAAATAGAGGTTTGGATTAATAAGTACATAAAAATACTGGGACAGTGGCTTGGGTTAAGCATGTGAGGAAAAGGCGGGACAGAGTCATTTAATAAGAAGTCCCTCACCACTATCATGGAGAGTGGCAAGTCCTTTCTTTATGGCCAACTACTGCAAAATCACCACTTACATGCTTTCCCTGCCTCCTATTGATCTCTTTGCAGTAAGCAAGACACTAGAGGAGTAATAAACAGGCAAGTAGAAATGTCTTGCTTTTATTAGGTTTGTAGAGTATAATTTTATTAGTTCATAATAGCTTTGGAAATGCCTGTCATGTCAAAGCAACTACCAGTTGAGAAAGAGAAACACTATCAAAAATATGGGCGTGGGCACTGGGAAGGGAGGGAGAGAAGGAAAGACAAATATTAATTACGAGTGGGGGTGGAAGAACAGATTTTATTTTTCTGACTCATTAGGATGGGTTTCAACAAATCACTGACAAGTAGAAGGTTAAAAAAAGAAGAGTGTTAGGGCTCCAGATGTAGCTCAAGGACAGAACATTTAACTACCCTGTGCAAGGCCCTGGTTCAATCCCCAGCCCTTCGAATGAATAAATAAAGTTAAAAACAAAAACAATAAAAACAAGAGGCACTCCCCTAAGGCGAGGTGATGGTAGTTCTTTACTCTGAAAAGAAGGTAACTGGTGAAATATAATCTGTAAAGTATAGTAGAGTCAAGGAACTGCAGCAATATCTTTGTGCCTTAAAATTCTGAGTATTGTTCAATATTCAGCAGAGGTGGGGGAGAGGGAGGGAGGGAAAGGGGAAGAGGGAAGTAGGGAGAGGAAAAGGAAAAGAGAAAGAAAAAGAAAGAAAGAGAAAAACAAAGAAACAGAAACAAAAAATGCAAGCTTTTTTGGTGTGGTCACACATACCTGTAGTCCCAGCTACTCAGGAGCCTGAGGCAGGAGGATCCCTTGGGCTAGCATGGGCAATGCAGTGGGAGTTTGTACGTCTTAAAAAACAAACTCTTAAGGCTGAGATTTTTTCCATCCATAGTCAAAAATGCCTGTTGTCTACTTTACTATGTGATTTTACAATTCCATACTCTTCCTTTCCAAGTGATGTGAAAGGCAGGGTACCAGGTAGTACACTGGGAAGGGGAATTTAAGGAAAAGCTATGGGAGGGAGAGAGAGGAAGTTGATGGGGGAGGAAAGGAAAGGAAAGGAAGGAAAAGAAACTCTAAAGTTGTTAGAGGAAACAAACAGCCCAGTCAGTACCTGCTTGCCTACTTCGAAATTAATTTAGATACAAAATAATAGTCACTGAACTGGGTGCTTCCATTTAGCAGTTAGATGCAAGAGCCAAGGAGCTGGGAGTTACACAGAGAATTTTGGTAACCACGGGCCGGAGGGCACTGGAGGCATCTTCACAACACCCCACAGAAGGCCAGAGACCCCCAGGGGTGGTGGATACCAGGCGAGGAAGCGGCACCGCTCCTGCCCCACTGCTGTCCTTCCTTTACCCCTACAGTTCCTCCTACATCACAGCACATCTCTGCCTCAAGGTCAGAATCAGCTCCTGTTCCGGTGTCTCGAATTTCTACACACTCCAGAGACGAGGGAGAAGGTCCCTAACTCCTCATCAGAGGACGGATTGCTCTGGCAGAGCCGTGTGCTGATGGCACATAAGGGCAAAGTGTGGACCAGCAGAGCAGGGCCTCTAGCAGGGAGACGGGATAGGCAGGCCTTCTTGGCAGGTCACGGCACACCACACTCATCTTCATACTCACAGAAATCTTGCTACTGAGCTGTGGAGATGTATTATATCAGGGAGAACTGAAACAATAATCCCATATAACTTAAAAAAAATCTCATTCTATTTATCCACCAACTATTTAGAAACAGTGGAAAATCTTTATCAAAACTTACAATAAAGCCAGTATTAAAAAAAAAATTCTGCAAGCAATGCTCTGCTTGAAGAAAAGAAGTGCAGATTTAACAGGTTGGCAAACGGTCCCACGGAGCGTCTCTGAGGGCCTCTGTGTGCATTAGCCGGAGGCCTGAGGTCTGCGGCAAGTACCCTGCTGGGCTCACACTAGCTTTCCTTCTTCAAGTTCCCCTTTTTCCTCTGCAGCTCGGCGTTGGGTGCGAGCAGATTTTATGAAACATCCTTTACCAGACTGAAGTGCTTGTCAGCAAAGACTTTCACCAAACCTTTAGAGTTTATTTCTTTAGGATTAAGCATAGAACAGTCCAGATTGATAATGTGTGACAAGAATTATTTCTTGGGAATGTAAAGGAAGAAATAAGGACATAAAATCAGAATGTTATGAAGTCCAAGAGAAACAAAGAAAAAACCATGTTATCAAATGATTTTCTGGGTCACACAAAGTACACAGGCATAAAGGAGGTCCCCTCAGCCACAAGGGAGCGCAGGGTCGCCCAGCACCTTTGGGAAAGGTGAAATGTAAAGGGCTGCAGCCCTTCCTCCTACCCAAGGGACTCTGACTGTGAGGAGTGACTGATGCAGCGACCTCACAGTGATCACAGCATCACACTGCTGAAAGCCTGGAGAACACCTGAGGCGGCCACTAGGGCTCCTGGGTATGGGATCGCAGCAAGCACAGCTAAAACCCGTCCTCCTAGGTGAACCCTTTCAGAGTGAAGGCACAGGAAGCCAAAACCCCAGCTTCGCCCGGCACGTAGGGGGCTGATCACTTCTAAGACAAGCATAAGGACCAAGGAATGCTGAAAGTCCAGTTAAAGGTATAAACCACCAATTCTCGATTGTAGAGCTATCCCTTTTCATACTGTGTGCACAGTTACTCCTACAAAATAGCACCTTGCTGGAAATCTGAGCACAATTCACAAAGAAACTGTCGGAATTGGCTGCTCAGGCACTCCCTGGCTGCACCTGGCAGACTCACCTGGTGCCGCCCTCAGAAGCCCCTGGGAATCTGGGGTGGGAAGCGCCTAACTTCGAAGTCAATCACAATTCACCATCTCTTCCATTGCATGGTGTTTACGGGGAACCTCTGGCCCTTGGGAGGACAGAAAAGGGCCAATGCAAACCACAAACCAAATTTTCTCCCTCCACGAGGATTTAGAAAAAAGTTAAGGGATCTGGAAGGCAGACTACTGAGTGCAGCAAACTGCAGCATGTGAAAATACTTTCTTATATAAATGAGAGATACTGTATCATGTTAACTCTACTCTGCTGTAGACATATGATGTCCTGGTGAGTTGGCTGCTTCTTTGGTCCCCAATCCAGACCTGGCCACTGCATAGTGAGCTACACCCCCAGCACTGTCCACCTAGTTTTTAAATTCTGAGACACGGTCTCACTAAGTTACCATTGCCCACGCTGGGCCTGAGTTTGCAATCCTCCTGGCTCAGTCTCCCAGAGCACAGGGATCACAGCCCTGTACCAGGTGATCACTGGATTTTAGAGCCACGAGGGAAATTACAGGCCTTCCTTTGTTTGGGACACACAAGCTATTCTAACCTCATTCTGAAAAAGAAACAAACATTTTATTTTCTTTTTGTGGTACTAGGGATAGAATTCAGGACTTTGTGCTTTCCAGGCAGTCATGGTGCCACTGAGCTATACTTCGGCCCAGTGCACATATTTTCTACCCTTATGTACATTTTATTTTTGCATAGGTAGGACTTCCTCAAATGGATTCACAATGTGTTGCCCATGCTGCTCTCAAACTTGTAAACCTCCTGCTTCAGCCTTATGGTAGCTGGAATTATAGTGAATATGCTTTGTCCTCACTAAAGGAGAGAGAAGTGATCAGACTTCCCCTCTTACACCCTCCTATTGGATTCTCACACTCTTCCACGTCCTTCAGGTCCCCGCAAGGCCTGCTAATTCAGCAAGGACCGAGAGCATGCATTTTCTGAATGAAGGCCCTACACTTAGCAACACCATCAGCTGTCACCAGGCCTGGGAAGGAAGATGTAGTCACGAAAAGTGCACGGAAGCCCAAGAGAGTCTGATTGCTTTCTCTTAGCTAAGGCAGACTATTTTGCTAGGAACCCCAAGAGGTAAGCAAATGGCCTCAATTCACAAAAAGATAAAGATACATATTTAAAGGTCTTTGAAAGGAAAAATACTTGAAGAGTCTTATTAACTATGTCCTTATTGCTATGCAAATCACTGTTGTTTAGTGAACAAAGAAGAGAATAGCAGAGATTAATAGAATTGTTTTGGCTAAAGACAAATACAAATACCATGGAGAGAATGAGAAAATACAGATTAGAAATAGAACTCAAGTTTCTTAGCAACAGTAAATGAAAAATACATCTATGCACCTATCACTCAGTATTGATGCATGAACATACAGAGAAGTTTATCTTCTGTAAATACCTCTTTAAGTTTGCCAGAGGAAGGAAAGGCTAGACTAAGAACATACAATAAATATTCAATTCTAAAATACAGCTCAGAGACTAATTCCTAATTCCTGATCTACCTCAAAATTTACAAAAGTTTTAAAAATGAAACAACAAAAACGCTAAAACTTACTACTATAATCACAGATTCCTAGTCTGGTACCCAAGGCGTATTTGCTTTTACTTTATGAACTATTCACTCCTGCAGCTGTTTTGTTAACTGGCCTCTCACCGCAGAGAGGCTGAGGAGTGGTGCTGTTGGTAGGGTGTGTGCCTAATGATGAGTGTTACTATGGATGGAATGATTCTCCTTGTGATCTGAAAACTAATGGGAGGCAGCTTAATAAAAAAAAAAA
>PVIC010011678.1:10503-41095 GCA_004025085.1 Thryonomys swinderianus | reverse complement strand
TCAGGACCTTGCGCTTGCGAGGCAGGTGCCGGAACCACTGAGCTAACCCTCCGGCCCTATCTGGAGAATTTTTAACCCATTCTTCAAAATTTATCACAAATATCAATTGCTATGATAAGTCCATCCCATCCCTCCAAAGATAGTCTCTCTTTTGTATGTCACATATGATGCCCATATACATATCTGTTGTTCTCCTTGGACTGTAAGACTATCAAGTTGTCTTATGTAATACTTGGCATTTGATCTTAAAGGTGTTTGATTAGTAATAGCAGCAGCTGCTGGTATGAACCAGGAACCATGCTGAGCTTGCCCCATGCTATTTTTATCTTCTCTTTTCACAACAACACAATGGTATCTGTGAGACCAGTACTATCTTTACTGTGTAACTGGGGATGTTGAAAGTTACTGACCTGAGATCTCAAATGCTCCCCACAAGCACAAGCAAGTCAAGCCCAGGTCGATGACACCAAAGCTCATGTTGATGTTAGTGAATGGGTATACCCAAGGCTGCTGGGAATAGTGCTCATTGGAAAGGCAGGTTAATCTGTACAACAGCCCTTTGCCTAAATTTCACTGTCAAGGTCCTTATGTTACAACGGACTCATTATTATCTCCAAACTATGTGAAATCAATCTTCATTTTAACCAGCTTCTCTCACGTCCACTGAACTTTTCAGAAAATCTTGTGGCACGAGTATTAATGCTGCTGCAAGTGAAAAGCAACACAGAGACCAAACCCAGCTACAGAGCCAGGCCCTCCCAGCCTACAGTGTCAGCTTACTCTGCATCTCCACCAAAGAGGCATTGTGTGTTTACGGCATATAAGGAATTCTTGAGGGAGGTACTGATACATACTAACAGAAGACACTCGTATGTTTTGCCCCACAAGGCAGATAAGTAAAGGAGTTTCATTTTGCTATGGGATATCCTTTCTTTCTTATGCTTAGCTTTTACTGTTCACAGGGGATTTCAAATCATGCTTTGAATTCCATACTTAAATCATCTGGATATGGGTGCCTTTTATATGGGCAACATTTTATACTGCATTTCTTTTCAACCCAATGTTAATTCATTCAAAAAATTCATAAAAGTTCCCCGGCTTCCCTGCTCTCCACACATCCTGGCCTTTGCTGCTGAGGACACAGGAGCCCGGGGATGGCTGTGGAAGGCATGCTCAAGGCTGTGGGCTTGCCTAGTACCCAACTGGTCCCACCCTATGCAGCTTGCTTTTTGTCATTATAGCTACCCAAAATTTGAGGATGACTCACTTGCAAATGCATAAGAGTTGGAATCAGACAGGAGGAGCTGTTTTGAGAATCATGAAAAAGATGCGGAGTTATGTAATGGGAAAAAGTGAGGAACTGGCAGTTAGGAGACTTGGGCTTCAGATGGAGTGACAAAAACTTATACAAAACCTGTAGCTCTTTTTGAGAGTGACTGCATTACTACTTATAATTATGTAGGTCCACAGGTACCACCTTAGACGGTCTTGTGGTATGATCACTACCTTTCTAGGACATAACCAACTATTTAGCCTTTAGCAAATCACTTACTATCTCTGGGTCTCAACATGTTTTGAAGACAGAGATAATTGGACTACAATTTCCCTAGCCATTTCTGCCAACAAAGATTTCATTCTGATTTCTCCCTGGATGATGTAGAGAGAGAGTAGATCTGCCAATCAGAACCTTTCATCAGCGTGAAATAACCATTTCCTGCACCATGTTAAGGATTTTAAGGCAAAAGAAAAACAAGTCAAGAGAAAACTTTTGGCATGTTAATATACCTGTGAATCTTGTTAAAATAAATCCAGAGTGGGCTGGAGATTTAGCTCATTGGTTCCAATGCCTGCCTAGCAAGTACAAGGGCCCTGATTTGATACCTGGTAACCACATACAACAATACTGGGTGTGGGGACTCACGCCCACTGGCAATCTGTACCACATACCACAGTGCCGGGCATGGTGGCTCACTCCTGTGATCGCATCACTCAGGAAGCAGAGGCAGGAGGATTGCCAAGTTCCAGGATTGCCTGGGCTACATAGTGAGCTCATGGCCAGGTAGAACTACAAAGTGAGACCCTGTCTTAAAAAAAAAAAAAAGTATAAAGTGAGACTGGGAAATGAAAGAAATACTATGAGAGACAATGGGAAATGAAAGAACTGGGCATCAGATACTATTACATATGAAATGAATGTTGTTCATGGCCAGCTAGAACTACAAAGTGAGACCCTGTCTCCAAATCAATCAATCAATCAATCCAGAGTGATGGCATCATTCTTTAAAGTAATAATCACTTTGGGAACCCTCCAGTATTGTCACAAATTAATAGGCCTTTCAGTCTGAGATTGAAACTCACATGACTGAATACTTGATTAGTTTGTACCTGTTCTAACTTCTCTGGACACTGATAGCTTTACTTCCTTGCTCTATGACTTATAAGCAGAAGGAGAAGATGGGAAATGAAATATAGTAGGTGAGAATCTGAAGCTACTGGCATGAGGTGTGAGGATATCAGGTGGGAAGATCTCTTCATCCCAGAGAGCTGGACAAAATTCCCACAGAGAGAACTCGGGTGCTATGTCCTAGGACAAATTTCTTTCCTATTCAAATTTTCTTACTGGGAGAATTCTTATGGTTTGTTCACATCACTGAGATGAAGAAGGGGCAGGAATGGAATAGCTTTGCAATTGGTCATCTGGTCTCCTTTCTCCCATCCATATGGTCTCATTGAAGAAGAAGGGAAGGGCAGTAAATAGCCTTCTACAGAGCTGGAGTCAGAACTGGAGAGCAAAACTAATAAAGTACAGGTCTATTCTCTAAATACCCACTGGGATTAACATTCTAGAACTAACTAGAACATTCTAGTTCCAAAGGCAAAATACTTGATACACTACCCAGCCTATGATGTTGGGAGCTGTGTACATTGGTAGATGGATGGTTGTGATGATGACAGAACATGGACAGCTCTGGCACCTTCTGTCTAGGTACTGGGAATAATACATTGTCCCATAATAAAGAAGCATCCCACTCAAAATGTCAAATGCACAACCACTGGAACAGTTTGGACTCCCTGAGATTGCTCATGTGACAATGAAAATCTTATGGTGCCAGACCATCGGCCAGAACTTTCAAATGTGATGTGTGGATCTTGAGATCAGGATCAAGTAAAGAGCAGAAGTCGTCCCAGATGGCAACTGGGGACCACGAGTTTAAGGACACACAGTATTTCGTGGGGTGGCTTCTCCTTTTTTTCACTGTCAACGGAATTCCTGAATCACTGTCTGTATTTGCTTATGAGATAATTGCCATTGTCCCTCAAAACAAAAGAATGACTTGAGCTAAATCTGAAAATTCAGGCACACAGCCTCCAGGGCAGATCCTGCCCTGGCTTTGCCTTCCTTGGTAAACCTGAACTACTCTCCACTGGCTTCTAGTCACTCAGCAAGACATGTGTGTGGTGAGCAGACTTTCCACCAGTCTTCCCAGGGAGGAGCTGATTCAGCTCTGCTGTGAGTTAGTAGCCCCAGAGGAGCAGGCCGGGCGCTGCTGTAGGAAGTATCTCCTGAAAGGACAGTTCAGCAGCAACTCACAGAGGACGTTGTGACCATAAAGATCTCAGAATTCAGATTCCTTAAGGTCTTAAGCAATGAAAAACATTTGCTAGTTTAAGACTTTTAAGTCCTTGGGTCTTTGCATTCGACCCCCAATGCCTTGCTGCAGAGTTCTGCTTCAGGTTCCATGGTGAGATGCAAGCATGACCTCATTTCGAGTGGGAGAGGGACACAGGACATAAAGTCTGCCTGGGTCACAGGGAGGCCTAAGCTCTCCAGAGAGCCCTAAGACAAATGCACACATGCGACCTAGCACATGCCAAAGGCCCATCCAAGGGCAAACATCTTTATGACTTGGTCCTAGGAAGAGAGACTCAACCTGGGATTAGAATTTACAGCTGACAAGCTGCTGACGAGGCAGTAATAGTCATTTAGTGTGGGAATGGCCACTTTGGGGACTGGGAACTTAGCACAGCAGGTTTCTCAGAAAGAAGCCAGGGCCAGCCCCCTTCACACTGGCTGGAAGAAGTTAACTTACCCACAATGTGTCTCTTGGGCCTTTTCTCTGCCTTTCTTTGAATTTACAACCTTTTCTGCAGTTCTTTAGGGCTTCAACACACATGACAATTTAGCATCAAGGGAATCCTTGAGTCAGGGAAAGAATATCTTTCTTGGCTATAAATGTCACTCTGAAATTCTTCTCATCTATTATGTGTCAAGAGAGCTTGTATGTACGTAATGTGCCTGACCTGCCCCTCGCAATGCCTCTATCCTCTACGAGCTCATTTTACTCCTAAGTGCGCTTGTGAATGTCCTCTCTGGCTGTCAGAGCACAGAAATCCTCACCTGAGATCAGGTCCACCATCTAGGTGGATTGAGTGGGTGGATGGTACTTTACTTGCATGTGGAGTATGGAGGTTAAGGGTGATTCCAGAAGTCCTGTGATGCATAGGCCAGCCTCCTGCAAAGACGGACATAACCAAAATGCCAGTGAGGCCAAAGCAGAGAAACCCCACATTGGAGCAAGGAGAAGCCAAGAAGGTAACTGGCCAAGAAGGCCACTGTCCACATGTGAACTGTCCAGCAGCACTTTTTGTGGTAGAACATGGCAGCGAGTAACACATGGCGAGGCAGTGCTACAGATGTGGCCGGTGCGACTGAAGATCTAAGTTTTAAATTTTATGTGGTTTTAAATAATTAAATTTTAATCCTAGTGTGCAGCTAGCAGCTACTATGTTGGATGATGCAAATCCATTTAATGTGAGCTTCGGGGCACTCAGATAGCCTGCCTTAGTCAGCTATTACCTTCTACTCGTGAATAATTGAAATTCCAGTGAGACTTTATTTCTTTATCTAAGAATTTTGCCCATATTGATAAAATATTCCTGGGAGGGAGATGAACTTTGGACTATAAAAAGCTAATGTTATTGTTCTATGACTCGTGGATCTGAAAGATATTTTGACAGGAGCAGAAGGCGTTAGGGGCCTGAAAGTCAAAGAGGAGATGCTAGAATGAGCAGGGAGTGGGCCTGGGAAAAGGCTACCTAATAAGCTGCAGGAGGTAGCACAGGCAAGCCAGCCCTTCTGTGATCACGCAGTCTCTGCTGAGAAGTCCAACTCAACATTGCTGTTTAGACACAAGTCTGTGAAAACCAGAGCCAAGGAAGGCAGAGAAGACAAAGCGCGTGGCAATGATTTTCCTACTTCCCTTCTATTTGCCTGTGGTTCTCCTTGTACATGGAAATGGTATGGTGCCCACTCCTCAGAAAGAAGCAACCCTAAACCACAAACAAATATGATTTTTTGCTCTCACTGATTATACAATACTGGATAAATCCACCAAAGCCTTATTAGTCTCATTCTTTTTTTTTGTTTTTGCTTTCTTTACTAGATTTAGGTTCCAAGCCAAGGCCTTGCACAAGGGAGGCAAGCACTTCACCACTGAGCTATATCCCCAGCTCTATTGTTTTGATTTTTACAGGACCTTGGCAAGTAAGTGCCTCTTTGTTAACCTAGCATTGCATTGGAGTTTGGGCATTAGGGCTAAGTATTTTCTTCTCTGTAGTAGAGCTAGCCAGCCATACAAACATTCATAAATGGAATATTGTGAAGATCGTCTATGTAATATTGTCTAGCTTGGGAATGACCAACTTCACCTGGTAAATATCTACCCGTAGTTCTGGAAATGGAGAAAGAATAACGTAACTATATCAGTTCAAGTCAAACCAAACCCCAAATTCCTTCTAAATGTTCACTAGGGCTCAAATTAGAGCTTCTGCTAGCTGTGGTTTTGGTGATTTTCATGAACAATGAAGATGAAACAGAAAGTATAAATCAGAGCCGAGGATTTAGCTCAAGTGGTACTGCACCTACCCACCTCGGAAGCACAAAGGCCCAAGTTCTATCCTGGTACCACCAAAAATAAAACAAACAAACAAACAAACAAACCCAAAAAACAAAACAAAACAAAAAAAAACAAAAAAAAAGGAAAGAAAGTATAAGCCACCAAAATTACAATGGGAAAGGGGGGACTGTGGTATAAAACTGCTAAAAGGATAAGCGGGCTTCTGCCTAGAAAGACAAAGCTGGGAGAGATGGAGGACTGAGAACAGATGGCTGTGAGTGTTAACTCGTTTGTTCCATAGGAATCACCAGTCTGTTCAGACATGGTCAGAGTAAAGAGGATGGGGCAGGATGAAGGCAGGTAAGCATGGAGTGCAAAAGAACATGTTACAAATGATCTCCAACTTACAATGTTCAACTGAATGATTTTTTTGAGTCTGTGATAGCTCAAGAGTGATACATATCCAATATACTTGGAATGTGAATCTTGCCTGGGCCCGCAACGTGCAGCCTGACCCTCTACTGGATAGCCCCTCATTGTGAGGAGGAACCTGCTGGGCTGCTGAGGGCCATGTGCCAGGTCAGTGGGTGATGTTTTAAGTTTCTCATGGGCTTTCTGGAACACAGGCCCACCCGAAGTCAAGCGGCAACTGGAGTCCAGTGGTGAGGGTGGTGGAAAGAGGTGGCCTGAGAACCTTTTACTCTTATGCTGAAAGGTGCAAAAATAAAGAGCTCAAAAAAACTATAAATTACAGTGACAGTTTCATAACAAATGCTTGGCAAAAACTAAGATTTTTAAAGCTAATCTCTTGAGAAAGACATAAAAGGATGTTTCATCTCTTCTCCAGAATGACCCCTTGGCATCCTCCAAAACAGACCACGAAGCCAGTGTGACCATAAGTCTTTGGGTTTATTTCCTTGCAGCTACTTTTGTGATAGAGTAAGGGGCTGCTGGGCCTCATGGGCATGCTTGCAGTTTACTGATACTTGACAGAAGCAGCTTCTCCATGTTGGTGTTGAAACAGGCGCAGAAACACAGTATCTCCCCAGGGAGGCTGGGGAGCCTTTCCGTGGCAGCAGCGAGCCAGGACACGGGGGGGGGGGGAGTGGTTGGTGGGAGGTTGCAATGCAGTAATAGCTGTTTTACACTGATCTGCTCTAAGTCGTTCAGTGCCATGGCTGATTACTGGGTCAACAAACATGAAAGCTTTGTTATCGGCCCAAGTATGAGCCAGAAGAAACATGTCTTTCATGAGCATTTGGGATGAAAGCGTAAAACAAAAATGTTGCTATCAGTGAGTGCCATTTTAAAGGTCGTTATTATGTGTGTTTTGCCCATGGAGAAAGTGCAGCAATACGATCTGTGAAATGTACTTGATCTTTTCTCAACCTAGACTTGTAAGCCCCGTGTCACCTTCACGTTCCCATCACAAAGATGGTAGTTGGTTTTCCAATCAGACTTTTAACTGATAGCTTCCTATTGACCAGGATTATAATCTGGTGTGGGCAGCAGTGGTTTAGGGTTTTTTGAATCTGAATTTGACAGCATCATTCTCGCTCTTAAAGTCCTTAAGATGTGTCATTTGCTCTCCAGTAACTCAAGCAGGTGACATCTCCTTGGGAGGACATAAATCCCTGACCTCTGCTGCTGTCACACTGAGCTACTTCTCATTCTCCAAATGCTCCATGTTCCCACACCCTTGCGCATTCTGGTTCCTCATTCTATAGTCACAGGGTCCTTCTCTTGACAGTCTTTCGCACTCTGTGCTTAACTTTACCACAGCATATTTCATGTCCCATTCAAATGAGCTACGCTGGAAGGCCCCAGAGGCGGGGACCAGCTCTCTGTCATCAGCATCTTTGCGTTCCCAGTGCCTCTCACCTACAGCAACAAGTGGACACTTGCTTCACGGTTGGATGCATGAGTTTTAGGGACTAAAGTGATGGGAGGTTTTCCCCAAAAGTAATCCTGTATTTTTCTCTCAGCAGAATCAATGCTGTGTACAGACAATCAATGGTCCCCCCAAACAGCTCTGCATAGCCTCAAACAAACAGTCAGCTCAGCTCTTCTTGTCCCCCAAGTTTTATATCCACTGATTCAACTAAGTGTGGGCAGAAAATATTTGGGAAAAGTGTACCTATACTGAACACATACAGACCTACCCCCCTTTCATTATTCCTTAGCAGTGCAGCATACCAATTATTTATCTAGCATTTCCATGATAATGGGTACTTTAAGTAACTTGGAGATGATCTGAAGTATACCGGAGCATGTGCATGGGTTAAATGTAAATATCTCCCTATCTCCCTATCTATCTATCTATCTATCTATCTATCTATCTATCTATCTATCTATCTATCTATCTATCGTCTATCTATCCATCTATGTGGCTTGAGCATCTGAGAATTTTATTATCTGCCAAAAGTCTTAGAACCAAGTTCCCTGCAGACATCAGAGTACTACTCAGCAATAAAGGACAAGCTAGAATCATCTGTAGGAAAATCAATGAAACTTGAAACCATAATGTTAAGTGAAATAAATCAGACACACGAGCTTAAATATCACATGGTTTCTCTTATATGAGAAACCCAAAGCATAAACAAATTAAAGAGCAAAATAAAAGATAGGTTACGGGAAACAGGGAGTCAGATGTGCAAATGGAAGGAGGGTGAGGACAGGAGGAGGAGGTACACAAACTGTCAAGCTGCGTCATGTCCATACACCAACTCCCTGGGGTGAATGGGATCACTGCGTGCTAGAGACACGGGCTAATTAAGACGTAAAAACCCTACGGTGTTCCTTCAGGTTAATGAAAAGTAAGAATAAAAAGGTTGTGTATACCTCAGAAAAAGGAAGGGAAGGAGGTAGGAACAAATCAAGGATGGAAGAAAGGAATGGAAAGAGGGAAAGGAGGGAGGGAGGGGGAGTGTGAATGTTTACTTCAACAGAAGGGAAGAGGTTGTCTACATTCTGACCTGAGGCCTGGTCCACGGACCAAAAGAAGAAAGTGACTGAAACATACTGGGTTCCACCCCTGAGATCGGGGGGAAAGACTCTTCGTCCCCCATCTGTCATCACGCCTGACTTTCTAAAGCGGCTGGGGCTGCAGGAGAGCTGCGTGAGGCAGTGGAAACCAAGCAAAACCAAACACGAAGGGCTCAGTTAATTAGCTCGTTAATTTCCCAACATCTCCCCTAATGCTGCCTCTTAATTTTTCGAAATGAATGAGCTTTATTATTCTCCTCAGACGCCCTTACTGCACCTCACAGCTCCCGAGGCTCTCAGGACACATCCCTTCTCCGCTCCATCGGACGAGCTGAGGGCCAACCCGCTCCCCACCCCCGGGACGCAGGGACGTCAGGTGCTGAGGACCTGTTCCCCCGTGCCGGGGCATGCTGCTCTGCTCCCCGCCCCGGGCTGCTCATCGAGGGAGGCTGGGGATTCTGGCAGCCTGCAGCTGTGTTTAGGAGTACACTTGCTTTATCTACCGCATCCTTTGAGGATTTCATCACAGGCTGCTTCATCCACTTTAATGAATGCTCTGGGAGTGTCTAAACGCGGTGAACAGTGATTACTGCCCCACGGCGAGGCTGAGCACACCTTCGTGGATCTAATCTCCCCTCTGCCATTTTCTTTTCTTTTCATAGGGTGGTTCCTCCAGTTCTGCCCCCGCGCAAGAAGAAAATAGTAGGGAGACAGATTTTGGCCCCAAAGTGGGGTTGTCTAGTTCTCTTCCTTTCTCCCATAGCCCATCAGCTAATCAACCACTTCCTGTTGCTATTCATTATTTCTTAACAGTTTTCAGTCTATCCCCTAGCTTAGTTAAATAAATATGGGACATGAATTAGAAATCAAATTCTACAGAATTTTATGTACTAAAATAGGGAGATAGAATTTGTAAAGTGGGAAAAAAGCTGGTCGTGAAACCATATGATTAAACAATGACATTAAGACCTATATACAATTCTGAAGAGAACTTAATACGAAGTACATACAATATGTAATAATGCTTATTCCTGGAATGGAATTAAGGTCCATTTTTTACTTTATTTCTTACATATTTTTCCAAATTTTTACAATGACCATGTATAAACTTTTATAATCTGAAAAACACAAAATTTTAAGAAAAAACAAGTATGTGCAAATAGGGAGAAATAAGTGTCTCCCATCTTCTTATTTTTGTCATCAGTACCATCTAGTTTATTGGTCATTTTTTTCCTTACCAGCAAAATTTTCCTCACATGTCTCCCTCTTTTTAAACTTTCTCGCCTTTACTCATTTGTGAGTGTGTGCACGCGCGCGCGCGCGCGCACACACACACACACACACACACACACACACACACACACACACACACACAGCCAAGTAGCTCTTCTAAATCCTCCCAAGTTCCCTGTAGGATAAAGATGTCTGAAACCCTCTGGCTGAAGATTAAAGTGCTGAGAGCTCATCTACACTGGAAATTAACCTCTAACTCCCGTCTCCTGTCCTGGTGGTACCCTGAAGTCTGCCAGAGCCCTGGTGCTTGCAACATGATATGCCCCGGGAGTCCTCTCTCCCCTTTTCCCAGTACATCCACAGTCAGATCAGAGGCCTCAACCTCAAGTCCTGGGACAGAAGTCCACTAACAGATCGAAGACTCACGTCCAGGAATACTCTTACAGGAACTGCGCAGATACCCCAAATCCTAGAACACACGGACACGCGCCATAGAGGATGTACTTCCCCTCGTGCCTTGTGGTTGACTGGGAGCAGTGGCTCACTGCCATTTCCCAGGATCCCAAGAGAAGATCCATGCCGCCTAGTGCCGGACTGAAACGCGCCTCCTGCCAGCCCTCAGTTCCAGCTACCCTTGCCCTCTCCCAGGGCAGCCTGTTTTATGCGTGTGCTTATGTATATTTTGGTTTTTGTGTAAATGGTCACATCCTGTAAACATGGGAATGTACTATGATATTATCTCTTCATTATAGATGCTGGATACGGTTCGCTGTCAGAACATGCATGCATGCCTCATTGATTTCGACAACTGCATGCTACTGTATTCATTTGATGGATGTATTTTGTGCCCATTCCTAGTAAATTCTTAGCTGACTTCCTCAATCAAAACAGGCAGAAAGTATTTCCAAAGCAGCCCCTTTGCAGTCTGACCGAGACTCAGTCTGCCCCATGTTCTTTATCTTTTGACATAAATGGGTACTTCCTTTGCCACCCAGCATAGTTAGACATGTTTTAGACTTGGTGAAAAGCCATACTCTGTCCAGATGTTTCCAAAGCAGAGCACTTTATGCTTGCTGAGGGACTGACCACTTCTGGCTCAGATTGTGTTTCATCAACTTTTTCCTCCTCCAATGCGCTATGCTAAAATGATCAATTGGACACAGGTTGGGCAGAGGAAATGTGAGACAACACATATTAATCAAAATCTTTGAGTACCATATCCGTTACCTTCCTGTGGCCTCTGAGTCATCGTTCACTGCCTCAGTGCTGTGGCCTGGGAATTCCAGGACTCACCTGAGTTCCTGATGCTTGCATTTCTTGAACGTGCCTTAAATTCTCACAGAGACCACTGGGAAAATGACTCCTGTTTAAGAAGGCTATACATTTGTTCATCATCTAACTTCCAAAAATAAGCTAATAGTCATGTGGCTGTAATAAGACACTATCCTCCTACTTCACAGGGTTGTCTCTAAATGTGAATTTATGGACATAATGACCATGTCTAACTCACAAATTTCTACTTTGACTCTAAGGAGCTCTCTAAATGTTAGGCATGGCCAGACATTCTGGCCATCATGGTTTCTGAAGCATCATTTTTAGTAGGTCTGACACTTTCACATAGGTCAGAAGGCACCTGTGCTTGATATTGTCCCTTCCCTTTTCTGCTGGTTTGTGTCTTATCCATCCTTTGAACTCTAATTACCTTTCATTGTCTTCAAAGACCTCCCCAGATGGAATGAATAGCTTTACTTCCTTATTCAAGAGCTGACCGTGTGTACCTCTACTTAACTTTTCTTTCTTTCACTGTTGTTTTAAGCCACTGTTACCATGCTGGATTCCTGCACTAAACTGTATATATGCCATGAGAACAACAGTTAGGCATCTGGACCCTCATTCAAAGTCCAAGGTCAGCCAGTGTTCACAGAGTAAAGAGATAACCACAAAATCATTTAAGTACCACCATATTCATTAGATGATGGCCAATATAGCCATTTATATATTTTTTTCATTTTGAAAAAGGATCTCACTAAATTACCCAGGTGGCCAGGCTGAGATCAAATTTGTGACTCCTTACCAGTGAATCTAGTTTCAGATATGTTTTTCCACACAATGAAGTGTCTTTCTCTTAGTGAGCGCCAAACTCTAGTGAACAGATAAAAACTCAGCCATCAGCAATGAGTAATGGAAAAGTCTTACCCATTGGCAAGTTTAGTCAGTAGATTATGTCAATTGTCTAACTCAGCTCTCTGCTGTTATCCTTTGGGGCAAGAGACAGGAAGATTTTGCTAAAACTCAAATCTGTTCTTGGTCCAAATGTTCTGATACGTTCTAATATCACCCAACTAAAAGTCAGAGTCCTACGATGACATGTAAAGCAAGCAACATCATCTTCCTCTACACCTCTCTGAGCTCCTATCCTGCTCTCTCCTGCTAACACCTTGCTCAGCTGCTTCCAAGTTGGCACGCTTCTGCCTTCCTGTCCTTTCCACTGATGTTCCCTTGGTCTGAAACTCTCTTCCTGCAAATATTCTTCATGCTGTTATTTAAAAAGAACTTTCTCAGTCTGCTGTATGTGATGGAGCAGTCAGTACCCTGTCCCCTGGGACAGACAGCAGAAAACCAACAGCACAAGCTGGTAATGCCCTTGAGGAGTGAGCATGAGGTGAGCAGGAAGTGCTCTTGAACTGTGCTGACTTGCAGTTTCCTTGATATAGAATCACAATGTCTAGTATTCAGTCATGAGTCTCTAGACACACAAACAAACCAACAAACAAGGACAATGCAGGCCTAATTAGAAATAAAAGCAGTCCAAAGAAACAGATTTTACGATGGGTCAAATACTGAACATAGGAAAAGACTTTACAACATATGTACTTTACATTATACATTCAAATAGTTAAAATGTATCCATTAAAGATAAACAATCCTAATGTGTGAATATATATGAAAGTTTTAGCAGAGGAAAGCAAACCATAAAAAGAAACAAATGGAAATTCTAGAACTGTGTAATGCCCAAAGTAAGTTATTCATTGTAGGTGTGCACTAGCAGAAAGGAGAATCAGAAGCTAGGTTCAGGGAAGTTGGAGATAAATCAGAAGAAATGATCAAAGCTGAAGAACAGGGAAAAATACTAAGGAAAAAATATTAAGGAAAATGAACAGAGGGTTAGAGACCCATGGAGCAATATCATTCTAAGTGTATGTGTGTGAGTAGTGTTCTATCAGATGAAAGTGAGAAGAGAAAAAAAAAAATGAAGAAATAATAGTCACGAACTTCCTAAATTTAAAAAAAAAACACAAATTCCAAGAAGCTCAAGCAAGATTAAGATAAAGAAATCCCCATTTACATAACTCAGCTGAGTTCCTGAATACTATAAAAAAAGCTTGAAAGCAGGCAGAGCAAAAAAGATGCACAGTAAGGAACAGTTACAATAAAATGACGTACTTCAGGTAGTGAATTACAAATTCTGTCCATATACATCAATACTGAATGAAAAGTGTGTTCAAAATTGAAGGAAAAATAAAGACATTTTCAGAGAAGCAAAATCTGAGAAGATTTATAACCAGAAGACCTGGACTATGAGAATAAAAGATGCTCTTCAGCCGGGTGCGGTGGCTCATGCCTGTAATCCCAGCACTTGGGAGGCAGAGACGGGAGGATTGCTGAGTTCGAGGCTTGCCTAGGCTATGTAGTGAGCTCAGAGCCAGCCTGAACTACAAAGCGAGACCCTGTCTCAAAAAAAAAAAAAAAAAAAAAAAAGATGCTCTTCAGTCCAAAGGTAAATTATACCAGATAGACACTGAATAAAGATTGAAGAGTCACAAAATAATAAATGATTGAATGAATGTTATACTACATTTCTATTATGGGCTACTATTCAGTAATTAAAAAACAGTAAATATTGATGAATATGGTGATAGGGCTTACAGTGACCAAAAGAAGCACCTTATTCATACTGTATGATTTCATTTTTATGACACTGTGGAGCCAGAAGCACTAACCTATGATAAAATAAATGGTCTGTGTGAAAGCTTGGGTTGTCAGTGAGACAATGCAAAGGAGTAAGGGGGAATTTTCTGGAAGATAGATATTGTCTATAGTTTGATACAGTAATGGATGTATACTTATCACTAAAATATATATTTATCCACTAATATACTAACACATATGTAGAAGAATGTATAGAATATAGAAGTCATTGATCCAAACATTAAAAATGTGTAAATTTTATGATTATGCCTTAATAAGATGGGTTTAAAAATTAAAGAAGCTAACTTCTCTGTGAATCTTCCTGGGTAACCTACTCAGAACTGTACCCCAATATTCATGTTTTTTTTCTTCTGAGCATACATTTCCAGAGTATTATACTAGACATTTTATTTATCTCATTTTATCTTCCCTTCTAGAATGCAAATTTAATGTGGACAAAGATTTGACTGTTACGCTCATAGCCATGAACCATATCAAGTACCTGGCACATAATATATGCATAATAAATCTTACATGGGTAAATGAAGGAATGAATTTACTTTTTTTGCTGTTATCAAACATGAAATTGAGTGAACAGATTGAAATTATGAAATACAAACATACCATGAAACTCAAGACAAAGACATCCGGCTAAGTCAAAGTTAGACGGTAAGAAACTTGAGTCTAAAAGGATATTATGTGTATAATAAATGCATGGAGCAGGAGTTGGAGTGCTGCATTATATAGTAAGCTGGGTTTCAAGAGGAACTGTAGATGTTTGCCAAGCAGGTAACCACAGATATCTTTTTGGACTATTAGAAGATAGGGATGTATCAGGAGTTAGACTAATAAAAAGGCGTTAGAAGTAAGGTTAGCCAGCAGGACACAGGGTGAATGGCCCGCTGTCTATTGTTCAGCAGCCTACCACCTTGAGGTCCCTTTTTGCTTCTTTCAGGGAATTAGTAACTATAAACCCTCTCAAGTGTCATGATCTCATGATACTTGAATCTGGAATTTCTCTGGCTATAAAAATGCCCTGATAGGCACTTGCAATAGACATAAAATTACATTATGAATGTTGCCTTAGAGTTACGTGTCTTGTTCAGTATCCAATTTTAGGCAATTAGAAAACAACACAGAACAACAGACTCTGGTTGGCTCTGTCAGGAAGTCCATCGTGGAGGATGTCTGTGTTGAGCAGAGTGTCACTGGGGGTTCAGAACTGCTCAGAAGTAGGTTTAGACTAAGAGCAGCAAAGACCCATGGAAATTCACTCCCGTCCTATGTGTCCTACCCTTCAAGGAAAGAGCAAATTGAGTTAAATTCCAGGTTTTGAGTGAGGCCAGGATTATTTGAGGTAAGTAGTTGACACTGTAGGATTGCAAACCACACAGCCATGTGGGTGACTCTGGAGCCTGTGACCTCCACGGTGAACTCTCCCTGGTCTCCATTGTATTTTGATAGTTTATCTTATTTCCCATGTGGGACTATGTTCTGTTTGGGCCAGAGCCCTGGTTATTAGCACATGCTGTGACCCGTCTTCCAAACCCTATCATAAAGACAAGTATCAGCTCCTTTAGTCCTGAAGTTCAGAAAACAAGAGCCCTTGTTTCTTTTAATTTTGTCAGTACAAAACCCAAACCAAACCAAACCTTTCCTTTCTTCTTTTTCATCACTTTATCCTTTGTGTTGCACTGCCTCTTCCAGTAGAGAATCAGTGTTCAAGAAAACCTGGAGACTAGGACAGAGGGTGGAAGAAGATGGAGGAAACTCACAGTCCTCATGCCAAGCCCTTCTGACTTCTAGATCTATAAAAGCAGCAGCTGCTCCTTCAACTCAAAGCAAAGGAATTCAGGGTAGTCTTGTGGAAATAGATAATATTAAAGAAATACATTTTTGTGAAAGATCATCTTGTCTGGAATAAGGTGCCCGAGGAGTTTGGAAAGAAGGAACAGGAATAGGTAGGATGGGAATGGAGGGAAATAACAAACATAAACTAAGAATGCTGAGGGCAGAAAGAGGGAAGAGAAAGGGGATATTTAAGATCTCACAGAGAGGAGCTGGAAAGGGAGGACGATGCAGAAGACAGGTGATTAATGCTTTAAACCTGATCCAAGAAAGCTGAGTAACAAGAGACCGTGACATTTGTGACTTATGTTGACAGAATGTAGTTTTGGATGCTATGAGAGGTGTTTCAGGGTTTTGAGTTACTTGTGCATGGAGCTATCTCACTGTGCAGGACAGCAGAGGACTATGTGGAAGATCAAACAACTGAGACAGCAAATGTGTGTGAGCCATGCATGTGTTTATGTGTGTGCATACATGTGTGTGTGTTGCACTGGAGAATTTTAAAGATGCATCTTTCCTTTGCCAATTTCAGCAGCTCACACAGGGCCAAGATCTGCTCACTCCCTGCCTGTCACAGCCACAGCCACAGCACACCATAGTTCCATTTCCAAGTGAAACTCAGAAGGCTGCTCAGCCTGAACCTGCTGTAAGTCTGCTTGTCTTCTGCCCCTACATTTGCAGACTTCTTGGAGGAAGGACCCTCTTCTATTCATTGTCATAAATACTTATAGAGGACTTTTCTCTACGTAGCATGTGCATAACAAGCATGCACTCCATTGTAAACATTAGTATGGTATGAAGCAAGTGATTAGTGAAAGGTGTTTTTTAACTGAGGTCCAAAGGTCCAAGTCAGAGTGATAAATGGGTGTAAACAGTTTCTGGGCTCGCCTGGTGCCTGTCCCCTGGGCAGGCCTGCAGTTCCACGAGCCTTCTTGCTGTTCCTCAAACCCGACTCCAGCACCTATGCTCTTCAGGAAGGCTCTAACTAACCCCTCCGAAGACACCAGCATTTCCTCATCTCAGCATCCTCTGCAACACTCTTAGCCTCTTTAAGGCACTCATCACTTGCTGGCATGCCCGGTACATCTACTCATTATTTGGGCTTATCTGTGTTTCTGTCATTAGAATACAAACTTCTAAACAGCTGGGACCATCTTTATTTTTTTCCAGCATGGAGTCGGAGTCTGTCACATGGAAAGTTCTCAGTAAATTCTTACTGAATGAACAAGCACACCTGCTGATGTCATAGTTGTGTCCCTTATGTTAGAAGGGAGTTTTCTGCACTGCATACTGGTTCAGCAGACTCTCCCAGCCCTGCCTTTCCATAGGGTGAGGGGGGACAGCCTTTAAAAGCCTGTAAAACACAAAAGAATGAAGGAAAGCAGTGTTAGCAGTTGGAGACCCACCCACCAGAGCAATGCTCTTTACTACAGGAGTAAATATCTGAGGTTCCCCTTTGTTGTGTGGTTGTAAGACAGTTCAGAGGCCCCCATGTGAGTTCAAAGTGCCCTCTGTTTACTGGGTGGAATAAATCTTATTATACTGGACACACTAGAATTCACAGGCTTGGCTTTCTCTTTGACCTGCTGCATGGAGATGGTCATCTCTTTGAGGGGACCTGAACTCCCATGGTTAGGGTTGGGAGCACTGGGGACAGCAGCCAGGCCAGCCACCCCCGGTTTTCCAAGGATCCTTAGCTTGCACTGATCGCTCACCCAGGAGCTGCTGCAGGTGGCAGCCCAGAGTTTGCTCAGTCAGATCCCAGTTCTAGGGCCCATAGGGAGAGTGTGCCAACATTTCCTTGTGGAAGCACAAGGTCAGTCAGCTTCAGTCCAGAGGTGCTTAGCCAAGGCCAGCCTGATGCTGCAGAGTGAAGGGCCAATAGCCTGTTCCCCGCCCTCACAAAAAGCTCTATTTCCAGGCCCAGCTTCTTGCTCTTGTTTCTTCCTATATCCCCAGTGGTAGGATTGGGGAAGCAATCCACCTTCTCTAATGCATGGCCTCCTCTCAGGATACCCACGGTTCCCCTAGAAGATCAGATTTCTTCATGAGCTGCGACTTTGGACAAGTCACTTCTTTCTGACATTCAGTTTCTTTATTGGAAATATGGGATAAAATTTTCCAGTGTAGCTCACGTACACTGGGTTCGAAGAGGCAGTGCACAGTGCACACACTGAAAGTCTCCTTAAAATTCTAGGCTGTGTCTGTTCCCAGGTCTTCAAGACCAGTTCAGGCAAAACAGTTCGATGTAACAAATAACAAACCCACTCACTGACAATCAGTTCTTCATGGCCAAAGGGCCTAAGGGCTGTACCATTTACCAACAGGACTTTATTTGCCTCTAATCTTTTGTAGCCAGACTTAATGGAGAAATCATTACAGGTAAGGATGTCAGGGACAGGCTGACCTCTAGAGGTGACGCCTTGAGGGAGAAACATTCAAGCCCTAATTCTGACAAGTGCTCTCTTGGCTTATGTGGAAGGGTGAGCCATGAACACAAGGCCTCACAGTCTGGGCAGGACTAAACATGGCCCCAGGGGCCTCTAGGGCTATTACACAACTAGTAATTTTGCAACTCTTTCCTCATCAAACCTGTTTTTTCTCTTGTTTTAGTTTTTCTTTCAAATACCCTGATTACAAATTGCAGACCTGGGCAACCCCAAACTGAAGTCTCATCATCTGACTTTGGCAATATCCTCTGTGATTGACTGTGGGAACAGAAATACAGAGTCACAGAGTGGGTGGATTCTGTTTCCTCGTAATGTCTTTAGCCAGTCAACTTGATCATTGGTGTATGGAGCCCTTACTCTGGTGTACGTGCAAAGCAAGGAAGTAAGAATGGAAGAACAGTGACAGGAAGGAAAACAGAAGGAAAGTGAAATGGCCACAGAAAGAATTGAGAGGCAGACAGGGTCATGGGAATGTGCCTGAGCTCCATGTACATCTAGGGAATGGCCAGGAGTCTCCAGGATGAGTGTGGGGTTCACAGGAAGGAGTGGTGGGAGGTAAGGTTGGAGCAGGAAGTAGGGCTTATTAGGAGGAGTCTCATGGGCCTTGCTAAGGAGTAGAATTTATCCTGAGTGGGTATAGTGCCTCGACATTTGGAAAAGAGCAGACCACGAAGGTCTCTCTCCCTTGCCCCAACTGTGAAGCAGTTTACAAGATCATCAATGACAGATGCCTTCCCTATTCCTGGAGGAAAGGAACATCCTTATCTCTGAAGACCCAGGGACACAGGCAAGAATCGCGGCAAGACTTCGCTACATCCTCCATTCTTCCCCACTGGATCATCCCCCTTTGTCCAGTCTTGTTTCTCCATGACTGTTCACTCAGGATCACACAGAAGAAACAAAACAAAACAAAACATCAACAAAACCCAGCTTCCTGTTTCCTCAGGTCTTCATTTATTCCCGGAGGCTCTGTCATACAAAACTTACACAAACAAATGTGTCTGTCCCTTCCTATCAGGACCTGAGGTACACACCTGGCTCTGAATGAAAGAGGAAATCTTCTCTGCCTTTCAAAACCAAAGACAAAGGTATTCTGAGAGTCATGCATGGCACAGCAAGTAGAGGAAGTGAGGTGAATCCTGAGATTTCTTCTGCTGTCTCCCTGGTGGCTCATGCTTCTGTGAGGAAAGTCTAGATGTCAGTAAAACACATGTTCAAGTGGAGCCCAACCCTGTCCCATGAGAAGACGGGCACGGTCCCTGAGCCTCCACCATCAATGTCCGCGACCTCTGAAGACCCTCTCTCACCCTGTCCTCACCCAGGGTTCCTTCTCTTCTGACCAGCTCAGAGCCCTCCACCACCCCTCCCTGAATACAGGTGAGTTTGTCAGAAGCACAAAGCTTACAAAGTGCAGTCCCCTCTCTTCACCTCTCCTCTATAGAAGCAAGTTACTGTCTACCCCAATCCAGCCTGTAGAGCGGAGATGGAGCAGCTGAGTGCTGTCTTGGACAGCAGTGTGGACACTCACGTACACACCTGCCTTACCTTCCCTGGCCATTTCCCACCTCTCACACTGACTCCTCTGCTGAGCCCACTGTCGCTTAGCTGAACAGCCGATTTCTCATCATTCTCTCCTGTTTACCAGGAATACGCTTTGCAAAGTGTTTTATTAAGCCTCGAGTCTAACTACTCCATGTCTTTTTTTTTTTTTTTTTACTGCTTTTTGCTCTAGCACAAAGCCAATCTTAATCTGAATGCCCTCATATGTACTGGTAATACAGAATCTGCGAAGAATGGTTTTCACAATCAGAAGGATTTAGGATTCAATATGGTTCAGTTAATTAATAACTATGGCTTCAGGCAAGTGACTTCACTTCTCCAAATCTCTGCTTCTGCACAGGTGTACTGCTTACAATAGCTAGCTTTTCAAGGTGTGCAGTTACTTAGGTAATGTCTTTAGTACTGTATGGAAGTTCAAACTTTCCTCTGAAGATTTGGCATTTGAGTACACTGAAATAAGCCCCCAGTAACCAGGTTAATGGGGGAAGAGGCAGAACACATTTATCTGATCATAGTACGAATGACACAGGAGCTGTGAGACTGGAGACCCAAGACTCGGAGTGACATCCACTTTTATGTTTAACTCAGCACAGCAGGGCCAGCCATGCAGAAGTGGGATTGGGAGGGCTGTGATCTGCTGCTAACACACAAGGGAACAGTCCAACCAGCCTGGCCTGTCCAGATTCGCCCTTGTCTCTCTGTGCGTCATTCCTTCCTCTGAGACATGAGACAAGGCCCTTTCAGGGATCAGCATCTTACTGCCTACTAACAAATGAGTGTGTTAAAGAGTCTCTTTATGGCAAGCCTTACACAGAAACAGTGAAAGAAAGTTGGAATGATAGTGTTAGCTTTTAAGTTGGCTTTGGAGTACAGGATTCGGGATTATACAACATGCTTTGAGCAAGAGGAATTCTAATTTTGATGAGAAGAGTGAGGGGAGAGAGACAGGAGGGCTGTCACAAGCGATGGGAGGCCTTCACTTAGGGGAACATTTTTTTGAGTCCCAACAGCTTACAGTAGGCATGCAAGAACTGATGGCTACTAAAAATGAAAACAGTAACAGTAGTAAGGATGATGATCTTGCCTTTCTACACTGAGCTGTACTGGACCTTGGTCTAATAACTTACTTAGAACCTTAGTTTTCCCATCTATTGAATAAAAACAATAGCAATTATTTAGCAGACTTACTTGAGGATCCGGCGGGATAAAAACATGCAAAGCACATAGCAAACTCTTGAAGCATGGGTCTGTTCGCACCTCTTTCCCTCCAGTGAGTTTCTCTGCTTCTTTACCTTCACCACAAGGCCCTATCAATGTCTTGAAATGTGCCTGTTAGGGTTCACCAAGTTCTTTCTGGACAAGCATCCTATGAGAATACTGGATTTCCTTTTTAGCTGCCTCAGGTCAGAAAGTCCTTGTGCTACCTCTTCTTTTCCTCTAGTTCTCTCTTTCCTAGCTGTTAGGTTAAACTATGTTCACCTTACACTCCAGAAGGGTATGTTGCAGTCTTAAGCGCCAGATCTTGGAGATGTGACCTTCTGTAGAGACACGGTCTTTGAAGATTTTCATCATTAAGATGAGGGCATAAGGATCAGGCCTAATCCAATTTGACTGTTGTCCTCTAAGGAGGAGAAAAGAACCAGAATGCAAAGATAGAAACACAGGCAGAAGATGGCCCTGTGGAGGAAGAGTCGGGGATTGGATTACTGTAGCCACAAGCCAAGGGACACTTCGGCCACTGAGAGCTGGAAAAGACAAGGAAGGACCTTTCTCTAAAGCCTTAGTGGTCTGGTCTCATACTTCTGGCCCCCAGAACTGTGGGACATTGTTACAGGAGTCTTAGGAAACCAAAACACTGGTCCTATTAGCAGCTCGAGACCACACATCAAAAAAGAGCTTATTAATTTGGAATAAACATTCCTAAAGCCTACCTTTAAAATGGACAAGCTGGCTACTCAAATTAGGGAAGGATTATGTGATATGTCTAAAATAAAATAAGCAGTGGCTAGGGAGGGTAGCCTAGTGGTACAGTACTCATCCAATTATGTATCAGACCCAAGGTTTGATCTCCAGAGATGCATGGGTAGAAGATAGGACGAAATAGGGGAAAGGTTGAACCAGAAGGAAAGAAAACTGCTTGCAAAAGACTCAAAACACTACCTTCTTGATGAATAAAAGAAGGCAACTTGGAAAAGTTGGAAAGACCTTAAATGAATGTCAGGTGGGAGAATAATACAGGGCCATAATTCAAGGGTCTCAGGGGAGCTGCCATCTTTGTGCTGATTTCATCTAAGATCTCAGCTTTAACAAGGGATAAGGTTTACAGACCGAAAATTAGCCACAAGGTATAACTTTACCCCTGGCTTAGCAGAGGACTAGAAGAATAAAGCAAGAGGCTCTGTCAGAACTTGCTGGGCAAGCACAAGGCTGCGGTTTGCACAAAGCAGAGCTCGTCTACATATGAATTACAGGAAGAAAGGAAGGAAGAAAAATAAAGAGCTTCAGGGCTATTTATTCTTTTCTACAGAATGCATCACAGAGAAGACTAAATCACATGTCACAGACCCAGCTGGGAAATGTAGGACCCACCAAATCACAAGAGACATGAAAGTTCATCCCCCCACCTCCCCACCCAACTTTCAGGAGCTTGGTATCTGGGAACCTATTTGGAGGCCATTATAGTTCTTATGGAGTCTTACTTCTTCTGGGCCTTCTGTGAGCTTCAGCCAAACTGTGCATGTCTGAAAAACAAGAGTGAACAGTGACAGCCTTGGAGCCACACAGCCTGGGGTTTCAGGGTGAAGGAACACTTCGGTCTTAGCTGGGTGGGGATGGAGAATGAAAGCAGGCCTCAAAGGGCTGAAGGACCCCCAGCTCTCATGGATCGAGTTGTGGCTCCGTCTAAGCCCATTTAAGACTAGCTGGATACCTGTTGTTTTCATTTTCCCAACATCTGTCCCTCCTTGCTTCTGGAAACCATATTCTGACTTCCTTTTGAGAGCTTAACTTTATTATCAGTCCTTGATACTAGGTGTGGGCACATGACCACAGCCTAACAAATCAGGGCATTCCCACTTGGTTTAGAGATGGGCACATGAGTACTTTTGGCCAATGAAGGCATTCCAATGTCCTGATAGTAGTAGCAGTAGTTGGTTTAGGGATGAGCACATGACCCAAGTCCGCTCAAGGAGGGTTTGTGCTGGCACATGCCTTTAATCCCAGGACTCTGGGAGGCTGAAGCAGAGGGACTGCAATTTGAGTTCACCCTAGGCAACTTAATGACTTAGTAAGATCCTGTCTCAAAATAAGAAAATGGCCTAGGGATGTAGCTCAGTACAAAGGCCCTGGGTTTAATCTCTAAGAAAGAAAGAAAACAGAAAGGAGAGAGAGAGGGAGAGAGAGAGAGAGGGAGAGAGGGAAGGAGGGAGAGAGGGAGGGAGGGAGGGAGGGAGACAGAGATAGAGGCAGAGACAGGAAGAGAGAAAGAAAGAAATAGAATAGAATTGGTTTGAGGTACTTAAAACTAGACAGGAGGCTATTCTTAATCATATGTCAGAGATCTCCATCACTGAATCTTTGAATTGGTTTGTGTACATACCAACCTTCCTCTAAGAGTTGATCTTCCAAAGATTGTTAGTCTTCCGTAACTTTTACATAACAGACTTTCTTTCAAACCACTCAGAGAATAAAACCAATTGCAATCCCTTTCTTATCAAACAGCTGTACTTCTGTGAGCCCCAATCATAATTCCTGACTAACGAATGGTGTAATTATCAACCCTTTTGTGGCTTCAAGCTATAAATACAGCCTCCACTTTGTAAAATCTCAGAGGGTACTTTCAATACTGTTCAAATGTCTACCTTCCTCGATTGCAATCATAATTCTCCTCAAGTAAATATAATTGTCATCATTCTTCATTAGCTTGATTTTATGTTGACCCTAAAGCTTTTGTAAAAGCTGTGGGGAATGAAATAAACTTAGGCTACTAAGATAGGAGTTGTGTGGTGCTGCTGTGGCCATCTCACAACCATGGTGGTAAGAGTTAGTCTGATGAACTGAGGGATGGAGACTAAGGTCCTGGTGAGAGTAGGCCCCTGCATTCACTTCTACGTTGCACTTTTTCTTTTATAGCAGCTAGCACCCTTCCTCCTTTGGTTTTCTTTGATCACTGGAAGTTAACTGTTTCATTGGCAACTTAAAAGTTTCCAACTCACACACAGTTCATGGCAGAATACGATAGGTAGCATGACAAATTTCATGAAAATACATAGAAGCCAGAAAGAAGATGTGATTTACACGACATATTTGTTCTAGACAGTTTCTTGAATTATGGGATCAACCTAAACTGGGTAATAATCTGCCCTGTATTGACATCTTGGTTTTTCCCCCATATGCATGAAAAAGTGCCCAGAAAGTCACCCAGGGTCAAAAAGTGTAGTTCTTAGCAAGCACATTTATTGAAGAAGCACATACACTCTAAACAAGACTAACTTATACTGGAGATAACAATACATTGGAAGAGTTCCAGGCAGCTGAGATAGAGGTGGAAACTATCAGTACTGACAGTAAGTTCTCGTGAAAGGTAGGTGGGCAGCCCAGAGATGGCACTTGTGGCAAGGTCCAGGGGTTGGTTTCTCTGTTTTTCTAGAATGTGGATCATGTTCCTTTATGGTAATTAATAAAGCTTTCTTTCAATTATCAGTGAGACTCTACCCTCACGTGAAGAGGGTGAGTTTGTGCTTTCACAGTTCCTGTTGGGACAAGCATGGCAGCCAAAGCCAAGTAGAGGGGTCAAAAACACAGCGTAAGTGTGTGTAGATAAAGCCCAGCAGGGTCATCAAGAGGCCTGAGCCTGGGTTCTCAGGTGCACAGGCACAGGGCCCTGAGTCATGCTGGGTAGGTGTGAAGACCCTGAGGGGTACTAGGTTCCCCATTCAGGAAACTCAGAGACCGCAGGCTCAGGAAACTGAGACCACTGTCTGCTGATAGATGAGAGCTTCCTCCTTTGCTTGCCTACTGCTTTTTCAACTGTGGCTCACATCTAGCTAGTTACCTACTTTAACAGAGAATGGTGAGATACAGGGGATATGAACATAACAATAATTTAGAGTATTTCAGAACCAAATTTTAAAAACACAAACGTGACGGTACTATTCTTTAAATTCTTCTGGAGTGAAGGAATAAAGGGATGGTTTTCAAAGATAACAATAGCAATGTGAATTCTTTCTATAGTAGTAAGATATAATAAGAACCATCCTAAAGCAAGAATTGTGAGGTATTATAGGAGGAGACTTAGAGACATAAAATAATCCTGGCTTTTGGAGAACTATTCCTGTTCTGTTTTAAAACTGAATGTCCTGTGTCCTGGGAACCCCTTAGTCCATGGCTAATCTGGACGAGCGGTTACACGTACTTCTAATTTGATCAGGTCCTTCTTCCTTTCGGAGCCTCAGTTTCTTCATCAGTAAATAGGGGGTGTGTTGAAGGGGCAAGAGATGGTGGAGGGATAATCAGTGGTTCTCAAAGCATGGTTTAGGGAGCTATTGCTTTCTTAAGGGGCCACTATGGTCACAGCAGAAAGCGAATGGCACCTAACATCTCCCTGTCTGCTATAGTCAGAGAAGGCTCTTTTCAGTGAGTTTAAAGAATGAGCATCTGCCTGAAATTTGCTGGCTGGGAGGGGGAGCGTTCTTGAGAGACCTCCCTCTAGAATTCCATGATTTCTTTTCTTTGTCAGGCAACAAATGGTGGTTGCTGCACCTGGCTGCAACTAAGAGCCACCTGGGAAGTGTTAAAGCTATGTACATTCCTGGCTACCACACCTGGAGAGTTTGGCGCCCCTGGAAGTGGGTGGAGCCAGGGATCTATATTTTTAAAATCTTTGCAGGTGACATATATATACACATTTTTTTTACAAATGTCTGTATGTTTCCCATGATTAATCATAAATTACTTTACACACTTAACAAATGGCCAAGACAGACCATTGTTCGAGAAGGCTTATTTCAGCCTCAAATTTTCCTCACATCCGGAGGGCTTGTTAAGACAGGCACTGGGGGTGGGGGAGGGGACAGCAAAGAAGGGAAAGGAGAAATTTGATGATAAAAAGGAAAAAACAGAAACAAAGCTTATGTATATGGGGGCTAGAGGAGTTGAAAGGAGGGCAGGGGAATGAGACAAGAAGATACGTCATGTACAGGTATAAATCCTCAGTGATGAAGGTGATCATAATGTATTCCTAAGCTGTACCAGCAAACTCAATAAAGAAACAAAAAACCAAAACAACAATAACAACAACAAAACTATGGTCCCTGGCCCCACCCCCCAGGGCTTCTGTTACAGTGGGACCAGGTGGGACTGGAAATGTACATTTCTAAAAATGTTTCTAGGCTGATGTTGACTACCTTCAGCAGCCTCATTTTAGACCATAAATGCATTTGAAGTGTCTTGTTTGACCTCTTTAATCTCTGTCATCATTATTTCTTTTACTGCCTCAGTACAGTACTTAGTAAATCACTGATGAATAAATGACTGGGTAAGGCTGGGGGTAGAGATCAGTGGTAGAGCACTTGCCTAACTGGCCTCAAGACACACAAACACAATAGATAACTGTTTTGTTAGCTTTAATGACAGCCAAGTTTTTCAAATTGCTAAGTCACGATTCTGTACAATTCTGGATACAGTGTGATATTTCAATACATCTACACTACGCAATGATCAGAGCAGATCAGGGTAGTTAGTATATTATTACCTCAAACATTTCTCATCTCTTTTCAAGCAACTCTTTAAAGGACAGCGTGACTCTACCCTAAGCATGTGAAAGTTCTGTGCTGGCTATGTGAAGACTATTGTCTCATGGGGCCCTGGTGAGGACATGGGTGGGAACAACAGGATTTCCTGCTCCCGGCTTTCAGGACTTGGTGCGGAACACAGCTAAGCGACAACTGCATTCTTCCAGTGCTGAGGCTTCCGGCCAAGCCCATTGGGCTTTCTCAGAGGCTCCATTTTGCTTTGTTTTTTACTTTCTAAAACTGGCAGATGTGTTTTTTACCCACCAGTTCCTTTTTGGCTATCTTTAGCTTGTCCAGGTTAAGTTTTTAACTTCATTTTCTTGGATATTATTACACAAACATATTCTGGTTGTTATAACTTGTTCTGGTAGGGATAAACTCGTCTTGTTATTATCCCTGGGGGAACCCAAAATGACCGTTCCATCTCTCCCTAGTTGCATCAGGGGCCCTGATCTTCCTGAATCCTTTGGCTTTTTTTGTTCTCTGTTGGTACTGGAACAGCTGCAGGCAGCTTGGCACCATTTTCCCACCCATCTTCATTATACAAGAAGTGTTTCTTGGACTACAGAGATCTACTCATGGTCACATCCCAAACCTCAAGGCCAGACACACCCCAAACAGTCAGAGAGAAAGAAACCACTGCTCATTATTAGCCACTAAACAGGGAGTGCTCAGTCCGAGCTCTGGAGGAACATTTAGATGGTGTTTAAGTGGCTTGGTAACTTTTATGTAACTCCTTGAAATAAGAAATAACATCTAGAAAATGAACACAAATAACAGTACTAGAATTTAAAAAGACATTACCTCTATTTTAGACCCTGATTCTGGGATGGTGACACAGTCAAGTTAGCAGAATACATACAGTCCAGTGACCCCTAAGAGAACACAATGTATGTGAAGATAGCAAACAGAAGGCCTTCCTCACTCTGCCCCAAAGAAAGCATTTATTTTGACCTGAGTGTATGTTTATAGATAAATAATTCCTTTGACATCACTTCTATAAAATCAAATTAATCAAATCTACATGAGAAAAAGCAGCTTTCTCTGACACTCTACCCAGCCAGTCACCTCCAGAGGTGAATACTGTCCTCTACAGTGAAAGAACAGCAATCACTCAGGACCTGTTTGGTAAAGTCAGCAGCACTACAGATCCATGCATTCCCCTCTCCCTGTACCTTACACAGCAAAGGTACCTAGCCTCTAGCGCAAACTTTCCTGGAGGGCTTGGCCATGTATATTCTAGGAAGTTCTAGAATCATCTGTTAACAACATTTATGTTTCAGGAAACATCTCTGAATCTTTCTGACAGGAAAAATACCATTTTAGATAATAAAGAGAGTATTTGAAAACTTTTCCATTCAGATGGCATTTGGAGACACACTTAACAGGGAAACTTGAGTATTTTTCTTACAGAGAGAAGACATACCCTGCTGGCCTCAGAGAACAACTGCCCACCTGCTCATACTTTACAGGTTGGTGATTTAATTTTTGACAAATTCACATTAACAGAACTAATTGCCTATGTGCTAGTTCAAAGTTATCTTTAAGCTCCTCTTATCCAATTTACAGAGGTCAGTGTGGGTAATTATAGCTGAATAATCTGAATGGTAGAAAAGTTCTGCAGGCTTTAGATGCTGATGTGTGACTGAATGGAGAGATGCTTGTCGTTCCCAGCTCCAAATTCTGTGCTTTCAGGGAACTGCCAATGGAACAAAACTTGGACTAACATCCAGAAGGGAAGGTATGGATACATCAGAGAGAGACTGAGGGAAAGAAAGAAGATTCAGCTTGATGTGATGGCAGCCTATTGAGCTGTACTCATCACGATTTCCCTAGAGTAACCACAGTTAATTTTTTTCTTCACAGTTTACTCCAAAACTATAAATGAGTCAAATCATTAGAATGGTATGTGGAACTTTATACCTGATACTTTACCAGGAATGTCCTGACTGACATACTTTCTTAACATAAACCAGGTGTACACTGACTTGGATGAAGTCATTTTCTCCGAACCAATACTAATCCTCTACTGGACCCAAATCCCAGGTAGACACTTGGTCTTGCTGCTGCTAAGAACCATGCTTCTGTCAGTAGGCACTTCCACCCCTAATACATTATTCTCTGTGCAATCCTGGATCTGTCAGCCTCTTGTCCTTGGTATTGTTGCACCTTCAAGCCAGTTCTCGTTCTGAGACCAAGTTGTTCAAGAATATGTCCTCAGAGTGAAAAGGGTGTGACACATGAGGAAGGAGAAAGGACCAGGGGCTGGCAAGGACTAGAGTGGTCAAGGAAAAACATTCAAAAGGAGAGAGGAGCATGGCAAATCCTGGCATATCGGTCGAGTAGAAAGGAGCAAAAGTGGTGGCACAGATCAAAGGAAAAGTTGGGCAACAAATTAGGATTTTAAAACAGGTCTTAATGAATTGTATTATTCTGACTGCGTTGAATTAGACATTTTGGACTCTGAAAGTCATGTCATGAAATCTAATCTGCAATGTACTGATATTCAGAGACAGAGCTTTGTAAAGGCATTAGATGAAAGTGGAATCTTCATGAATGGAACTAGCACCTTTATAAAAGAAATCTCATAGATTAGCTTTCTTGTCCTCTTTCCACTATGTTGGGAGGACTCAGTGGGCACATAACATGTGCAATCCAAAAGAGGAATTTCAGTACACTGGCACTTTTATCTTGGACTTCCACCCTCCAGAACTGTGAGAAATAAATCTTATTTTTTTGCATATTAGCCAGCCAGTCTATTGTACTTTGTTACAGTGGTATGAACCGAATAAGACATTACCATTATTCTATTCTCATCTCCCGTCTCTTTTCTGTGTGCTCAGTCATTCAGTGTCGTCTGTGGGCTCAGCCACTATGATATAGTACTTCATCCTCCATGGTCCATAGGTTTGCATCACATTTCTTCTATATCCTATTAGTTATTCATCAAATTATGCCAAACGGTGCCAGTCACATTATTCTTTTTGTTCTGGTTTGTGTTTACTGTGCCCTCCAAAGTCTCATGCAGATAAGGTGGACTTTCCTTTCTCAGAGACAGTGGAATCTGGAAAGTGTGGTGCTGGGATTAAGGGCATGTAATAACTAAAACACTTGCACGTGAATGACGAGTGTGGTACCACCCTAATCCCAGGTGGTCTGAAAAGATAAAAGGGACAGAGAGATGCAGTTAAACTCTCTCCCTTGATGCTGTCTGTTGTTATAGTGTGGGCACCACAAACTGCCTCTCTTTCGTTAGCTTTGCTGCCTTGTGTGTACCATGTTGTTCCTCCTGTACAGGCCTGTTTGCAATTCTTGCCCAGGAGTCAGCTGATTATGAACTGAAACCTCTATGAGCTGTAAGCTAAATAAACCCTTATTTATTTTGTCTTAAGAACAGAAAAGTAACTAACACATCTTTCATCACAGGCTCCCTACTCTTGCATTTGTTTCTCCCCAGAGAAGGGATTTGTGTAGGTGTCAAGAGCTAGCTTTGGATTGACTATATTCATGCAGGAAATAGCCACCTACACACTTGGGGTATGTCATAAACCACGAAAACCATACATGAATGTCTTTATTAAAATGCATTAGGATATGGGTGTTAATGGAACAGAACTTTGTTGAACATCCACAATGTATAAATTCTATGCTAAGCTCTTGGGAGGGTGGAATGACTAAGAACCTTATGAAATCTTTCTGTATCAGAATAGACAGATACATAACAATTAACAGTGCTTATGTGGAAATAAATCATTGCCTTAAGATGGCTTTATGATATTCTGTGGCCATATGGTAATATGTGTTTTAATGTTTTTTTTTTTTTTTTTTTTTTTTTTTTTTTTTTTTTTTTTTTTTTTTT
>PVIC010011678.1:0-10403 GCA_004025085.1 Thryonomys swinderianus | reverse complement strand
GGGGGGGTCAAACTCAGGTCCTTGCACTTGCAAGGGAGGTGCCGGAACCACTGAGCTAACCCTCCGGCCCAATGTATCTTTTTTAAAAAAATTAAATTTAAATTCAAAGGATTCTTCTAACCCTGTCCCACTCAAGTCCCCTTCCCTCTTTTAACTAAAAAAATCTCTCAATTGCCTGTAGTCAATGACCTCTTCTTCCCTTTCTTTCTTCTTCCCTTTCTCTTCCTTTCTTCCTTATCACTTTCTTTTCTTTATTCCTTCCTTCCTTCTTTCTTTCCTTCCTTTCTCAAGAAGACTTGCTAACTTGCCCAGGCTTGCCTTAAATTAAGGATCCTCCTGCCTCAGCCTCCCAAGTAGTTGGGAGTACAGGTGTGCACCACCATGCCCAGTTAAATGACTTTATTTTAATGTAGACATTTCTGTGGTGCAACTGAATGGACTGGGACCACAGTGGACTGGAAGACATTTATAGCTGGCATTGGAGATTGAGCTAATTGAGATAATCACAAACCAAACAACTGGTAAAACACGCAACAGCTGTAATTCCACAATTAAAGAGATTGATCAACTGGTTTCCATGGGAAGGTGGTTGGCAGGATGAAATATTTTATCAAAAAAATTTTTATCAAAAAATTTTGAAGTCTAAAAATGACTTACAGTTGAGTGATTTCAATTGTAAGGTGAAGATTTATTACCTAGGTCTTACAAAAGGAAATCCTTAGGGCATCATAGATATAGGTCCTGAAAAATAAAAGACATCAAGAAATCACATCTGAGTAGGAGGGGGATTGTCCCCATTCCAAAATATGCTCCTGGGGCATTGAAGTACTAAGCCATGAATATATCTGAAGAGAAGGTTTAACTAATGAGGCTTCTGTACGGTAGTGTGATATCACCTAAGTTTAAGGAAGCTATATGTTCAGGTCCACTTGGCCCACTGCAAACCTGAGAAGGGATGGATCTACCTCCTTTCTTCAGTGTGGTTTGAAGCTGAAGACCACTTTGCTCATGCTAAGTGAAACAAAGAGATGTGTGAATGGTTGTTGGCCAATTTTGGCTTGTAAGTGAACCTATATCTCAGTATCTTTTCTACCACTTAATAGTAATGGCAACAAAAGAAGCTAGAGTCTCCCCAGCATAAGGCATTGTCACGAGCAATAGGCACATAATACTCCATCCAACCTTGCAAAGACTGGCTGAGGCCGTGCGCCGAATTGTTGGCAGGTACTGAGCCTGCTGTGAACTCTACAGGGTTCCACCTTCCATGGCAAGGGTGGCTCACTGTGTTTTAACTGTGTGCTGACAGTTGGCTCATGCTGAACATCCACTTTCCTTCGGGGCATTGGGAACTCTGGTGTATGCTGGACAGAGGGCACTAAGAGAGCAGCCAGCACATCTAAGTCTCTGATGAGCTTCCCAGCTAGCCCACATGTTATAGTTGTCATTATTTGTCCTTGGAGGAGTTATGGGCATTCTGTATGACTCCCTTGGGAGAGAAATCTTGATAGCTGGTGCTTGATTTCCTTCCCAATCTTGATTTGCGCTCTTTTGCTGTAAGAGAACTTAGTTTAGCTGTGGGCAGGAGTATCTACTGAACCCCATAGCCCTTTGGTCAATCCCTGTTCTGAAGGTGAGCTTGGGGCTCCTCTCCCTACAGGTGTGTGTCATTCTTTCTGTCTTCATTTTAAAGGTGAGAAGGCTGACTCATGAAGAGGTTAAGTAACCTCCCAAGGCCACACAGCAGGCCTATGGCACAACCAAGATTTGAATGCATGGGTACTATCTCCCCAGCTCTGGCTTTCAATCACCATTGAGGCTCTAAAATTATACTAATACTGCTTCCCTTGTTGGGAGGCTATGTATCAAAGGAGGTGTGTCTGCTCAGAACATACTAAGTGCTCAGTATATTTATCCTGTCATTATACTGTCATATACAGCCCTAGTCCCTCACAAGTATATGTCCCTGAGATACTGAGAAACCTTTTAGGAAAAGGGACAAGACTGGTATACAATGCAGTCTACTCCTTTCTTGCTTTTTAAACAATGACATCTATTATGATGATTTTCTTTATAAAACAAATGAAGCCTCCATATTTCCCTTCCTCTTTCTTCAATTTCTCTGTAGCCTCCTCATGTGAAGTTGCAGGAGTTCTCTCCTTCCATGTGAGGGTGAAGCAGGCTGGGTGTTTAAAGAAATGATGGGAGAAGTAACAAGGGGGTGTGAAGTTCATGGGGAGTGACCTCTCATTATAGTGGCTTTAGTTTTTATCACTCAGCCCCCAACTGGGAACACATTGTCTTACAAGAAAAGAGATAACATTATGTTTGCTGAAATGATTGTCTCTCAATTACCCCTCACCCCCTTCCTGTCTTTTAAGTTTTATAGTTAATGCAAAAGTTAACTCTAGGGTTTTTTGTTTTTTTTATCCCGCTGAGGAAACCAAATGGTCCCAGTATTCCATAGAGCTACTCTTAGAATGCTTTAAGAAAAAAACAGCTCTTCCTGCCAAATGCCTGTCCATGATTAGTGCTAATGTAGTAGACCAAGATGTGCCTGTTAAAGATGAGCTGGCTAAAGCATAGTACCTCTGTGGGGTAGCACTGGAGAAGAGGAGGCAAAGTAAGATATCCCTAATTTAAAACTTCATCTTCTCCATCTACTCCTTGAAATTTACTAGAGAAGGAAAGGCTCTTCCAGTGTGAAATAGAGCTTAAAATACAAAAGGCAGAATAGTAGCAGTGGCTTGAAATTACACTAGTTGAAATCAAATCCTTCCCTCTAATACTAGTTTTGATAGAGAAAAATTAGAAGGAGCCTATGTATATTGAGTACTTGAAAAAGAAGGTTTGGTCACGAGTCCTCCAACCCATCCCAGTGGACTTTAAGAAATGCTGACAAAAAGTTACTTCACACATATGGTGTACTTTTCCTTGGGGTAGCTCTTGGGGGATCAATCCTTTAAAAGTGATGTGTGAAAAGTGGAAATCAATAGCAAACCTCCTGTCCTGAAATAAAAAGCATCTTAGTGTAAGGAAGATCATTGTCTCCACACCAGAGACAAGAATGCTGGGAGAAGCCACAGCAAGGAATCCCCAGCACATTGAATGAAAGAATGAATGAATCCAAGCAGATGGCTTAGGCAGAAGACCTGGTTTCTGTCCAGCTCTGTCATTTGATCCACTGCCCAGATTTACCTAGGTCATCTCATCTATCCCACTGTAGGCTCCTCAATTTCTTCATCTGTAAACTGAGGAGCAGAATCAATATTGTCCAGGACCAATATGATAATTAAGGTAATGTGGGTTATTGTGATGAGAGAATTATAATTTGATACTATCTAAGTGTTGGTTTGTGTGTGTGTGTGTGTGTGGTACCAGGGATCAAACTTGGGCCCTTGTGCGTCCAAGGTTGGCGCAGTACCACACTGAGCTAAATGCCCAGCAACCTAAGTGTTGGCTTTTAATCCAACCATGTTAACTAGCACCAAGACTGAAGAGAAAAATCAACTTAAAAACCTAGTTTTCACTGTCTTAATCACTAAGAAAGGAGAAGAGCCTTACACACCTAAATTATGGATCAAAAGGGCATTGCAATAAACTCACTGTAGGACTGGTTAAAATATTAGCCTTTTCAAAAAATTACAGCAGCTTTAATTCTTCCTCTTGGGTTTGTCTGGTTATAATCACCCTGTGGTCTGTAGAGACAGTGGACATTAATTAAGATTTGGGTGAAAGCCTCTGAGGTAGCCAAGGATTTAGCTTCTGGGATTAAGGAAGACAAAGTATTACCAATGGCTGGATAAGAATAACATTCCTTTCTATTGTAATCATCCTACATCAAGGAAATGTTTTAACATAGGCAGCACTGGATGATGTGCCTGTTAAAGTTATTATATGGTTGAACTTTAGAAAAATACAGCGGTACAAATATGTTTTAATAATCTTTACTGTTGGAAAGAGTCTTGGAGAAAGGAAATTTGACTGAGCTCCTGATGCCCCAGTTCAGTCCTAAATAGGTCACCGTCTTCAAGAACCACTTTGCCTGCTGGGGTCAGATCTGTCTCCTAGGGCTTCCTCACCGGTAACTATCTTTCACACCTCCTGTGCTTTCTTTCCAAATGTTACAGACTGACATTAGCGTTAGCTTATGCTGCAATTAGCTGGCCTTCTGGCTTCTCTTACACAGAAAGAATTTCTTTGGCAGTGGATTTTTTTTTTTTTTTTTGAGACAGGGTCTTGCATTGTAGTTCGGGCTGGCTCTGAGCTCACTATGCAGTCCAGGCAAGCCTCGAACCCAGCAATCCTCCTGCCTCTGCCTCCCGAGTGCTGGGATTACAGGCGTGAACCACCACTCCCAGCACTGTGGTATGTGGCATTGACTGCTGGTGGGCATGAGTCACCACGCCCAGCATTGTATGTGGTTTCCGGGGATCAAACTCAGGACCCTGAGCTTTTGAGGTAGGCACCGGAATCACTGAGCTAATCCTCCGGCCCGGTTCCTGTCTGATTTTTAACTCTTCCCTGGAGACTAAACTCCTAGCTCAATCCTTGGCAATGTGATTCTAAGAGGGACTGATACCTCTCTGAACTGATTACTATTATTTCTTAAATTTAACTACCGGTTGTTTTGATACCTTCTGCACAGTTCTCCTTGCAAATAAGTCCTGCAGTCCTATGAGAGTCTGGGCTTCCTGTCTGGACTCTCAGGAGTTAATGAATCTTAACACTCACAACAACCTTTCTGTGGGGTGGGGAAGTCAGCAAAAATCTCAAGGTCCCACAGACTCATTCACATTTATTCTAGCAGGTAAGACAGGCAAGTTGTTTGCCAAGATCTATGGGCTCACTTACGACAGGTCTGCTTAGAACACATCATGGCCAGCCTGACCCTTAGCTTCGCTTTCCTTTCCTTCACTCCTTGATGATTAAGTGCAAGGGGATTGAGGCTAATCAGAAATCCAAACGAATGGAGAAATGTAAAAGGTAAAACAATAAAGATTTATTTAACTTATAGGAGAAAATAAACATAATTGAATACACTGAGTACATTTATTCCTGGGATAGATTTTTTTCATTAACACCAAAAATCAATAAGGTGCTACCATGAACTTTCTTCTATTTATTCATGTCATTCTGAGGTGACATCCACAATGTTTGGGGACTTCACAAGTTGACACACAACGAGACAAAGGAGCCCAATACTTTTCTAACCTTAACTTCATTTGAAAAAAGCTCACATTGGTAGGGATTATGTTTGTCCCATTCCCCACACTGTAGGAACTCAGTACATATTTGGTGACCAGTGACTGATACACAGGTCAGTCTACATGAGCACAAAGAAAGACTGACCACAACATTCTTCTGTCTTTAATTTTAGTACTTCCTACCTGCTCCTGTGTATCACCTAGGAGATAAGACCTCATTTAGCTTTCTTTTTCTTCAAAATTTTATCAGTACATGTTTGAGGTATGTAATGATTACAGTCCCTGGGACACTGACACATGTACATAACATATGTTAACTCTTTTTACAACCCTTTCTTCTTCCCTCCCTCTTTTCTCTCCATGTCTTGGTTCATTCCCATTTGCAAATGGCCTATCCTTGTTTCCTGTTATCTATCTTATATTTTGCTTTTTAATTTAGTTATATTTTGGGTTTCTAATGTAAGAGAACCAGAGGAAACCTTCTGGTTCTATGAACCTGCACTATCGTTGATGCCCTTGGGTTTCATTTTGGTTCTTCATACTCCTATGGAATTCTCTTTTCTTGTCAAATCCCACTTATTCTATAGTCCCTTCTCTTTTAAGAAAATTGATTTCTTGTCCTCTTCTCCTTTCACTATGTAGTAGAGATCAGGCACTTAATGTGTCAGGTATGGCCAGCTGTGCATTCAGAACCATCCATGGCCTTATAAAACCTGCACCAGCACCCAGCAAGGGTAGACTCTCCTTATTTCCTTTTTCTCAGATAAGATGGTAACTTGGTACCCTGCGCATGGCTGCCAGGTGAGAGAGGTGAGATTTGAACCCAAGGAGCTAGCTCCAAAGAAAGCCTTTTAAACACTCTCCTACCTCCTCCAGCTCTCTTGGATCTGTCCTTGTCCTGAACTCTAGGGATCATGTTTCCAATGTATGTTGCTTGCTAATTACATCCTGACCATCCGCACACTGCAGAGAAAGGACTGTCACAGGTGGGATGCACATTACCACTTCTCCCATTATTTACAAAGTTACTTTTTAGTTTTTTTTTTTTGACAGGGTCTTGCTTTATAGTTCAGGCTGGCACTCAATTTATTATGTAGCCCACGTTAGCCTCAAACTCTTAGCAATCCTCCTGTGTGAGCCACCACATCCAGCACTGTGGTATGTGGTTCCAGGTATTGAACTTGGGACCTTGTGCTGGCCAGGCAGATGCCAGAACCACTGAGCTAAATCCCCAACCACTCACAAGTTTTTTGGTTTGCTGTTTATTTTTGGCAATTATTTAGTAATGAATGAACCAGATGAGCAAATAAGCCAAAATAAAAACAATCAGGAGGTAAACCTTATAAGGAAAGATATTTGAAAACCGAAACCATCTTAAAAACACATTCTTAATATCATGTTCTCTCATATGCACAATGTAGATACACCTCAATACGGCATTAAAAGACACGTATAACTGCTTTTCATCAGAAAAGCACATACTCATTTGAAAGTAGCAAAAGACTGACAGTGCCTGCTGTCTAAGGATGAAGGAGGGAGAGTGAAGGGAGGGAAGAGAAAGGGTAAGTAAGAAGGTTCTGCAAGGTTCCAACAGCTCCCACTAGGGTCATGGCTGGGAACCAAGCTTTCAACACATGGGTGTTTTAGGGCCATGTGGCAAACCCATGTCAGATGATGACCTGCAGCTTGGAACACTCAGATACTCTGACTGAAGACTGCTGCTCTCTGGCTGCACGAATACGCCCATGGCAACACATGTCATGAGCAAATGAGTGTGGAGACATTTATTTTAAGAAAATGGATTTTCAGTTCTAAGCAACTCGAACAAATGCCTTTATTTCTGATCTGTCCTTTCTTCAGACTAAAAATACAAATGCAATGAAAACCAAAGGTCAATAAAATAAAGAATACAAACAAGGAGCAAAACACAGGTCATTAAACCCTTCTGTATCCTCCCCAAACACTTCCTCTAAAATCGTAACACTTTATGAAGTGATGCTTTTAACTGTTTTGTCATAAAATATAAAGAAATCGTGAAGAAAGTGAAATAACTATGTACAAAAAACTCTGGCCAATTTATTTTCAATGCCACTGAATATAATTTATGCATCCTCAGTTTTTTAATAGCTGAATAACATGTGCTTTTGAAAGTCAAATAAGGATAACATGTTGTGTATAATGGCCATAATGTATTTAAAAGCATCATTGAATGTAGATCTGAGATTCCTGAGAGACAAAAAAATCCATGAAGTCACAACCTTTGTTCTCTTCTTAACTATAACCCAATATAACATTCAAAGGGGAAAATTAGATCTGATTAACTCGTGCTTGCAGGGGTTCTCACAGGCAAGAAAACTACTGGAGGGATTTTAAGTATCCAGGCTCCTCCCCCTCCATAGGTGCCACCTGGGGGTGGGGTTTGTCTACTCAGATTTCTGTGGAGTCCTGAGGACCTGGATCAGTGCAGGGCTCTCAGTGAGCTGTGAGATAATGCTGGAGAAGTAACTACCGAATTATGTTCTAAATGAGATGCAGGATCTGTAATGATTAATCTTATATATCAACATGGCCAAGCTACTTAGATAATAATGTGTGGTGATTAATTATTCTGGATGTTGCTGTGAAGCTGTTTTATTTAGTTTATTTTAGATAAAATTAACACTTAAATCAGCAGGTAACATTTAAATCAGTGGACTCTGAGTAAAGCAGGCAACTGTCTTCCTGTGGTGGGCTCGTCTGATCTGAAAGCTGAAAGCTTTAATAGAAAAAAGTCTGACTTCCCTATCAACAAGGAATTCCACTTGCAGGTGACTAGACCTGATCTGCAATATACATTCTTCCTGATTAGCTGGAGACTTGTCAGCCTTCATAATTGTGTCCTCTCTGTAAAATAACCTCCTTTCCCTCTCTGTACTGGTACGTGTGTACATGCACGTGTGCGTGCGCATGCACACACACACACACACACACACACACGATGGTCCTCAACTTTCAGTCTAGGACTTCTCAACTTTATGAAGATATGATAGTGATTGGCACATATTCAGTAGAAGTCATATTTTGACTCTCCCATTTGGATCTTTTCGTCTAGTGACATGTGGCCTGATCCCCATCAGGTATTCACCAGCCACACTGTCACAAGTGAACCCTATAGACACCCCACAGTGCTCTGTGCAGCTCAGCTAAGATGCTTGGTACATTAGGTAGATTACATGCATTTCTAACTTATAGTGGGTCCATCAGACTATAACTCACCACATGCTAAGAAGCACACATTACATACATGCACATATGCACACACTACTTGCTCTGTTTGTCTGGAGAGCTCTGATGAATGCACTACCCCTCCTTCATTTACTTTCTCAATGAGCCACTCAATATTTGTCATTTACCAGGAATGGTTCTCACCCACCAAGACCCCATAACCACCAAAGCCAAACTGATGATGAGGTCCCTCAAACAACCTCTTAGTTATAGCTTCTCCATTGTGCACAGGCCCGAACTACACCATCTCCTCAGTATTTCATTTCTTTCACTGAGCTGCTCCTGAGAAGCGCATGGTGAGAAAGCCCTGAACGTGGTACAGCTAAGACCCACTGCTCTGCTGTGAGGCACAGACTCCGTCCTGTGTGTGGAAAGGAAATGTTCCCAGGGTGATGCAGAGCCCCCGATGGTCTCACTTCCTCTGTTTCCACTCGCTGTAAGAAAGGCTGTGGGTGGGGAATTTCAGACTGGCCCAAGGGTTACAGAAGGTTCACAGACACGACTGTGGGGCTGCTAAACTGTGAGGAAAAAGTGATAGCAGAAAATATGTCAGTGCAAGTTTCCCTAGAACAGAGTGGAAACATGGTCCTCTTTAGGATCATCCAAAGGGACCTACATTTGTGGGGCTGGACTAGGGGGAAAGCTTCTATTAATGAAGTGTGTGAATTACTCACACAGAACCTTCACTCAGGGCCAGTGCAGTGGGAAGTAGACAGTGAATGTGAAAGCGTGGATTTGTAGGTAACCAACACAATTCTTATCTTTTACATTTCAAGGAGTCATTTTATCTCTTTATCTCTTTTCCCTTCCCAATGAAAGCTCCATCCCTTCTGTGATGTCTCCTTCCTTCTGGTGCCTACATACCTAATTCATGCACCTCTGAAGCCTGCTTCTGACTTGAGGTTCCACTCTACATCTCCACAGGTGGTATTTTGTGCTTGACAGAAGGAGAAATTTGAGGTTAACTGTGCCTTCCTGAAATTATAACTCCAAGTCCACATCTTGGACAATGAATCACTTGATAGAAATAGTAAGCACATTATCAAATGTTCCTGTAATCAAGTGCTGTGAAAATGAATTAGCAAAATGAATACTTCCTTCTGTTTTTTTGTACTGCTGGAAGTGGAACCCAGGACCTCATACATGCTACACAAGTGCTCTATCACTAAGCCATACTCCTTGGCCCTCATCCATACCTCCGGCCCTCATCTATACCTCTTTATAGCAACCAATAACCCTCAGAAACATAATCCCGAGCAAAGAGCAAGTTGTGGAGGATGGCAATCATTTACAGTTCTCAGGCAAAAAGAAACCATGAAAAGTTACACATACACATACATATACATGTACATATATGCTGGACATATTTTAAGATCAAGTTGAAACCACAGGGCCAACACGATGAAAAGTGAAAAGCTCTTTGTGTTTAAGAGCATTAATGCCATATTTTTACAGTGTCAGATAATCCTATTTGTGTTCAGTCGCTTGGAAATGTTGACCAATGAGTTATAGGGGAGACAGAGAAGCAGGGGAGGGTTGAGGTCATTTAAAACAGAAAGTGTCAGTGCCAGGCAGTTTCATCTGAAGACAGTTGCCTCTGAAGGGCACTCTAGCTGAGATCATGCCTTGGCTTTTCTCCAAACTGATGTCAGAATGGGTCAGAAGAATCTTCCTCACTGTAGCCCTTGAGTAGATTCAAGAGACATCAAAACAAAGGTGTCTAAGGTCAAGGACCACTTATCGTCGGAGAGCAGAGTGTTAAACAGGAGGCACATGCTACATAACCATGTGTCGGTTAGCCACGGTCTGCATATATGAGGGTAACCCTATAAAATGATAAGGGAGCAATAATTCCTGTTGCCTAGTGACATAATAACCACCATGATGTCATAGGCAATGGGATGTCATAGCACACACATTAATGCTGTGTTGTCA
>PVIC010011677.1:0-41002 GCA_004025085.1 Thryonomys swinderianus | reverse complement strand
AAGTAGAAAATGTAGGGATTGAATATAGGTGATGGTTACTGCAAAAGTGGAAAAAGAGATACAATAGTTTAACAAGGTAAAAGGGAAAGGTATCAGAAGACAGGAAGAAAGAGCAGTAAAAAAAGGAGTTTTTAGCTCTAGCAATGTTGTGTTGGCCAAACCATTTTTTAAGTTTCATTGTTCTTAGTTAAGGTATGAAATAGTTCAAAACTTGCAGGCTTAGTCTGAGGACCTGCTATAATCTGTGGTAAAGAGCCTTGTAAATGATTCACCATTATTATTTGTCTTTTACTCTGATGCATTTTTAACTTGACTTATTTTCTTCCTTTAGTAGTGTTAAAAATGAAGAATCTGTGACTTATTTCAGAACACATCTTCCGTTTGATTTTGATTATTACATTTATTTTCATTTATCATCTCAAAAGAAAAAAAGATGGAGATTAGGTGACAGGAGGAAAGGTTGTGAATTCATGCTTTCAATGGTTAGGCTCATACGTGAAATACATGAAGAAATCAGCCTACATCCCTAAAGATTATGGCTCTGGCTCCTCTTGAATATAGGAGACCTTTTTTTTTTTTTTTTAGACAGGGTATCGCTTTGTAGTTCAGGCTGGCCCTGAGCTCACTATGTAGCCCAGGCAAGCCTCAAACTCAGCAATCCTCCTGCCTCTGCCTCCTGAGTGCTGGGATTACAGGCCTGAGCCACCACACCCGACATTATGATGTGTGGTACTGATTGCCTGTGAGTGTGAGTCACCAGGCCCGGTATTGTTGTATGTGGTTACCGGGGATCGAACCAGGGACCTTGTGTTTGCTAGGCAGGCGCCGGAACCACCGAGCTAAGTCTCCGGCCCCAAGTCTTCCCTCTCTTTTGACATCATAGGAGGTAGGCTAGGAGATCTGAAAAATTGTCTCTTGTATATCTGAAATATTTCTCTTTATATTTGATTCAGATTTGTTTTACCTCTTCTACTTTACATAACAAATCTAGGTATGGGGAAGAAAATTGTTTTCATTGTAAAATAATATTAATTTAAGTGAAGGTTGAACAAAAACACTATCTAAAAAATGATTTATTTACATATATGGTTTTGCAAATTTCAGAGATCATGTTACTTAAAAATCATTGTCATGCCGGGCATGGTGGCTCACGCCTGTAATCCCAGCACTCAGGAGGCAGAGACAGGAGGATTGCTGAGTTCACGGCGGCTTGCCTGGGCTACATAGTGAGCTCAGAGCTAGCCTGAACTACAAAGCAAAACCCTGTCTCAAAAATTAAAAAAAAATAAAAAAATAAAAAAATTAAAAAAATCATTGTCACTTAATACATTGTCTTTTCTTGATTTTAAAATAATACAACAAAATAGGGATGATACTGTGATTAAAATTGCTGCATTTACAATACAATGATTATGATTATTATATTATTATTATTATTATTATTACTTTACAATACAATGCTGCAAAGTTCATTTAAGCCTTGAAACTTTTTTCAAGTCATATAAGCACCAAGGGCATCTTTGTTATTTTGGAAACTAGAAGCACACTCCTAATTTTAAAGTTTGTTTTTCTCCCCTATTTTGTTTTCCTCGTTTTACTTTCTTCTGGTCCTTTCACTGGCTTTTCACTTCTGTGTAGCAGACAGACTCTGGTTCTGAGCTCTCTGCGGGGTGAGCTGAAGAGCGAACCCACTGAGGTCCACGGCTGCCTTCAGACAATCCCTTGACTGCAGGAGGTCCTAAGAGGTGGAATTTCTTAGTATTTCTTATAAATGCGTGGTAATTTATTTTCAACTACTGTCCTATTTAAACAAACTCTGTCGTGTGCACTAATGGACTTGGTAAAGTACACAAAAATGTTTAAAATGTTGGGCCCAAACACAGTATTTTTATAATTTGAAATGAAGTCAGAGTTCTGCTAATGTGGATTTCATATTGTGAAGTCTGTTGATGAGCTGTTCTGATGAGAATATTGTTGCTGTTTGTCTAAAGAAAGGAATGGCCAGGAATCAATATGATGGCTGGTTCTGGTTTCCTTTACTCATAAAAAGTGGTATTTTTATTTAGTAAGTAGCTATTCTTTTTATTGAAGATTCAAAGTTTGCCTAGATTAGTGTCATTAGTTTTTATGTGGGAACAATAGCCCTAGGGAATAGACTCCTTAGGAAATGTTCTCAGAGTGACTGCTGGCCTTTTTACATTGGCAAGACACTACAGCAAAGGTATTTAAATATGACTGACTTGCCTTCGCTTACCTAGAATAACCAAAAGGGACATTTAGGTATGTGTGGGCATGCTTCATCTCAAAACACCGCGTTTAACAATTTTTAAAAGAGATGTCAGTGGTAAAAGAAGATGTTTCACAGTGATGCTTTGGAAGAGAGGTGAACGTGCTTTCATAGTTTGCCTTAAAAACATTCTGCTACTTTAGCAGTAATGATAAAGTAAAATGGTATATCAAATAGAATTATATCATTTTCTCTCTGACAGTTTTGTGAGATGTAAACACATAAACTGGCATAAAGAGCCATTTTGCATTTACTAAGCCAAACAGGAATGTTAGGTAACACATCTGAGCAGAAATGCCAGCACTGGTTTGCCTGTAGGTTCACACGATCTCTTTCTACTAATCAGACAGAACAGAGAAGCAGTGGAGGGTAAGTGAAGACTGTATTACTACAGCAACCCGAGAGGGTGTTGGGGGAGGCAGAGAATTGCATGCCACCTGCTCATCAATTAGGAGAGCTGTTTGCAAGCTCAAGAAATCCCGGAGAGTATGAGTGGGGCTCGGGGTCAAGCACACAGGAAAACTTAATTGGAAATTCTCTTTTCAGCTCCTAACAGTTGCACTGTCAACACCCATATATTAATAAGACTATAGTTCATATTGGCCACTTTGCTGTATCCATCTGCTTCAAAGAAACATTATTTATTTATGCTATTACTGTGACTATGGTAACCATTCTTCTATTGCATTGATGACTTCTTTTAGTTTGCATTCATTTGCAATATTGGGTGAGATTGGAAATTAACTTGATTTTCAAAGGCAGTATTTAATAATCTCTCATTAAGACACTGGATATCTTTAATGTTTACACAACTGTCTCTACTCAAATCTTTAAAATTCTTAATAGCCCCCCCAAAAAAACTCAGAGTATCAATTTTCTCCTTAGTTTTATTTGCTTTATGTGATGGGATATTCCCAACTTGTTGTTCAATGAGGTCAAAGAACCTTGTAAGTCAGTTAATTCAATATTTATTTCTTCTAAAATTGTTCTTAAAGGCTGAGAATCCTCTTAAGCTTGCTACTTTTCCTTTGCCTCTGGCTAACTTTTCCTCTTCCTCTTCTGTCACCTTCTACTTTGGCAGATCTAACAAATATTCCTTTGTCCTACTCTTCTTGAATTCCAAACTACTGATGATGCTACCTTGGAAGAATGACTGATGTGTTACACAAAGGCCCTGTGTAGGTGAAGACTGGAGATGTGCTAAGCGGCCCATTATTTTCACAGTGCAGTGATCTGCTTGTGAAATTTTCAGAAACGATTTCCTAAGGCCGAGACCTCAGAACCTCTGTTTCTGTTTCATATTGACTTTTGACCTAACAATGCATCAGTAAATCCTACGTGTAAATACAAGGCCGGATGGCAAGACCAGTTTGCTAAATATTTGTGATGGTAAATTCTTCAGGTTATAAATTATAACACAAACAAGACGATCAGCCTTTACTTTTATACTGACTTGTGTACGGACTGAAGCAGTCTGAGTTTAACTAGTAACATAAAAGAAAGTAAAAATTAAAACAATTCATCCCTAAAAGTAACTATGGGTATGAAAATGGATAAGAAACAAAAATAACAGTGTTAGCAAAAGAAAACATTTCTTAAAATAAAAAAAGCCAACAATATGTTTGTGTAATGAGTAAGCTATATTGTTAAGCAAAATCTCTTGCCTCATATATAATCACAAAAGACTGTGAGTTACTGGCAAACCTTAGGATACAGTTTATGTCTACGCAATAGACATATACACAATAGTCACTGAACATAAAGAGGGCAGAGGTGCTCAGTCACCAATCGGTGACACAGAGATGCAAATCAGCCCGATCTCAATCAGTCTATTGTGTGCAGTGATTCTCTGAAAGTAGAATAAAAGATTCTGAAGCCAGCGTTAGACTGTGACTTTTAGCCCTCTGGGAAACTCCACTTAACAGAACTGAATATCATTAAAAGCCCGTGAGACTCATTCAAGGGCTGCTGCTGTAGGCTGCTGTGGGAGTGTCTACAGTGCACACACAGAAAGGCAGGCCACGGCTACAAACCCTTTTGTAGAATAAGTCCAGTGGTTGGATGTTGGTAAGCTTGTTCTGATCTCCAACACACTTACTGTCGGTCCCTTCTAATTGTGAGATATGTTTTTAAAAAATCATTACACAGTAATATTGTAAGCTCCTTGAAGGGAGAAATTGTGTCTTATTTCTTTGTATTTTTGGCAAACATCAGGTGTGCAATAAATACACAGAGAATTGAATTACGGCGTGAGATCACATGGTTGCCCCATCAGGAGAACTCTACACACCTCTCAGTGGCAATATTGAGATTCCAGGGGTCACTGGCAGCACTCTGCTTAATGGTGTGCTGACTGACAGAGTAGAAAATCAAATCTATAAGGCCAGCATGACCTTTGAGTCCACAGACAGGGTATGCACACACTGCAGCAACAAGGTCAAGATCAAAGTGACGGATGTCCGGCCTTCTAGTACATGGCTGGGGACCTGAACTGATCACATCTGATTCTCTGCACAATTTCATCAGCATCACCTGTGAGTAATACTTTGGGTAATAGTGCACAATGAGAGGAACACAGTCTCAGAATGCAGCAAATTTACCAGCTTGCAGAAGTGCACTTGACAACAGACTTCTCGTGGATTATGCAGGCCTGCCGATTAGACATGAAAACAACTGCTTTATGGTGACCCGAAATAGGATTACCATAAGCCGGATGAGTGTTAGAAATGCTTAAAGCACCCAGTGAAGTACCATTCAAAATGATACAGGCAAGCTACTGAAAAAAAGAAGATAAATCCTGGGAAAACACAGAAGCTCAGATCAACCTGCTTATCAGTAATCAAGAAACGAGACAGCTCACACTGAGGAAAACTATGTGGGAAAACAGGACTCTAGGCGACAAAGTCACTAGTTTCTATGTATCCAGGGTGAAAAGGGTTATTAGTCACTTATCTGTCTTTTAGCTTTAACAACCTTCACAAATGGCAGTCAGAACCAGTAGCATGATCTTTAAATATTAAGAATAGAAATATGTAAATTCTACATAAATATAGATCTAAATGATTTTTACCTTTACAAATACCTTTACTTTCGCTGTTGAAAAGCTAAGAGAGACAGTAGGTTACTACGGCACTGCAATTTACAGCTACTTAGTAGTGATGTATTAGTCTAATCTCCAGAGGGCTTCCAAATCTGACTCCCTCCATATGCTATGCATATGTTATATTACCATAAACATATTTTCTAGAATCAGCCATATGTTCTAGTTTTATACCTCAATACAATGGTCCTCCTTTATTCTGTGGTCATTATTTTATCTATGATTTTAAAAAATATTTATGGACATTAAATATAGAAAGTTATTTTAAAGTGAGTTGAATATAATCTCATTACTAATAACATTGTATTTCTAGGACCTAAAGATTTTTTTCCTATGATACTAAAATTCTCAAGCTCAAATATCAAGATAACATTATTTCTTTGCAATTGGATCAAACAGAATTTAACATACGTTTTAGTGCATCATTTTAACCAATGTTCTCACATTCACCTTGGAAGTAGGCTTTTTTCCTACTGATGAATGTGTCACAGATAATAATCATCACCATCCTCTGACATCAGTAACAGTACACAGTTACTGAGTACACAGGACAAGGATTATGCTACAGGATATGCCTTTTTTGTCTTTTCTGCAGTGCTGGGGATCAAACTCAAGGCCTTGCATGAGCTAGGCTACCACTGTATCACTGTACTATACCCCACTTTGTCATTTTTTATTTAATATGTAGATTAAAATGTAGCAATAATGCTTACAGCCAGGTTATTTTATAATTCTTAGTCATCATAATAGTGATTTTATAGGTCTAAGGCCCAAGGCTTGCCAGACTATGCACCGTGAAGAAGTAAGCAAATGACCTAACTCTGCCCGCCTTGTCTCCTCGATCTTCCTTCTTTCTCTTGTAACTACCAGAAATTACTCAGAGTTGGCCTGTGAACCAAGCGCCATTCTGATATGGCTGCAAGCGCCTCTGGATGGGGGACTGACTAGCCATAAAGTATTAGTGTGTATCCATTTTAAAATTGATTTTATTTATTACAGTAGGAAATTCAGAGTCCTTTACTTTCTGCAAATTATCTTTACTTGAAGTCAGAGTTTGGAGGGATCACTGAGTTTCCAGTATTTCCCATTACTAATCATATAAAAAGACAGAATAATTCTATTTGTACATTATAAGCATTTTTTACTTTCTTGACATAGTATTTTCTTTCAAAGACAGAATCTTTTGTGCTTCAAAGTCTCCTCTGATTCCCATGTGAACTTCTTCACTGTCAGCCAATAAGATCCCAGGAGAGGCGGCGGGGGGCGCTCTACTGACTGAGGTCGTCCAATTGTTGCAAATCTTACTACAATGTTTTACCTGTATCATTCTTATCCCTGTCACAGATAATACTGATAGCTTCACCCAGAAGGAAATCAGTGTGAAGGTAATAGGAATGATAGCAGGAAATATATATGTACTACATTGTATGCATTAGGCAGTACATTAGCTATTTATGAATGGTATACCATTTATTTCTCACAAGCCTCTGAAGTAGGCAATACTATCATTTCCATTTCATTCATTATGAAATTGAGGCTTAGAAGCATTAAACAACGTGTTTAAGATCACAATGCTAGTATAATGCAGAGCTGTCCTTTAAACCCGGCTGACTCTAGAACTCACATTTCTGTTCTTCATATAATGAATTTTCTAAACGAATTTTATTTATTCAAATGTTGAACACTCATGTTTCAGGCCCTCTAAAATAATACGAAGGATAGCAAGACACGGATCCAAGCCTTGAGAAACTTGCTCTTTCGGAGAAAGGATATAAAGACCTGTGTGAATAGATACAATACAGAGCACACACAGTGTGCTCAGGTGCCAGGTATAGAGGGGAGCCAGCACTGGGTGGGAAAACTAGGGCGGGTTGGTGTAAAGTAGTGATGTTTAAGGGATCCATTTAGAAGAGGAAAGGTTTAATGAGCAAGGACGGGGTCTCTTCCTCGAAGTACGTGCTGACACATGGAGGTGGGACCTAGAATTCTGTCTGAGAACATGTAGTTGGAGATGGTGTATATACAATAGCATGAACTTGTCAGGAAGAGTAGCAGAGGCATTCTGGGGAGGACATGAAACATCTGACAAAGGAACCAGGCTGTTTGCTCCGGAGAAAGGATTTTGAACTGGGTACATTTGTAATGTTATTTTATTTTGTAACTGGAGATCGAAAGAGGACCTTGTGTTTGCTGGCCAGACATGGAGCCAGTGAGCCACATCCCCGCCCAAAGGTCCGTAAGTACAGGTTCTCAAACCTGCTTGCACATTAGAGCAACCTGGATAACTTTTAAAGAAGTCAGACACATAAGCTTAAATACTACCTAGTTTCTTTTATGTGAAAAACTTACAATTTACATATATAAAAATAAACAGCAAAATAGAAGATAGAAAAATAGGAAATTCAAATAATTCCCCAAATTTTCTTTTCTGTTGTTTCCAAAGTATTTCAATATATATGCTAATTTGTTTCATCTATACTAATCGTTTCCTTAGTTCATCAAAAAGAAAGTTTTGTGCTATGATCTGTTTCTTTTTGGTAATAGTCTTTTTTGTCTATTGAGGGAAAGATGTATCAGTTTGGCAACTTTTCATTCTTATATATACAGTACTAAGCTAGTGCTTGGGAGGATTGTAGGCATTTAGTAAACATTTATAAAAACATACATAAATACATCCATACATACAAGCTAAATAAAGAGAAAAATGTGAGAAATCCAATTCTAACCTCAAAATATCCTACTCAGTTAAACTGAGGGGGGACTTGGGTGGCGGTGGACTTAAGTGCTCCTGCGTGATTCAGGTCTGCAGCCTAGGCTGGGCAGCACAGCTTCTAATATCCAAGTCATGAAAGAAGAACGTACTTTACTAAACATTTCCCATACAAACAATAAAACAAAACTACTGCAGAGATGTCACATAAGATTTTACGCTACACACCCAACAAAATTACTGTTTAGTTAAATAAAAATAAAAAGTGCTTTGCTTGTGATTGTGTGCCAAAGATAACAGTTGCTGGCAAGATGCAGGCCAGAATGCAAAGATGTAGAGAATGAAACAACGTGGAAAAGCCATGGCGTGTGACAAAATAAACTACTCACCCTAAAGACTGTCTTTCCTTTATATTCCAGGAGTCCCTATCAATGCATCTTGAATGACATTAGTTAAAAATCAAAGGTATCTTTGCATTACCCTACCAAATGGTAGCTGAACTCCACCAATGGCCACAGAAAACCAGCTGAATTATACAGTGGAACAATCTACAGGAGTGAAAGTTCCTCCAGGCCTTGGGTAGAATGAAGGATGCCCCAGTGTTTCTTCCTACATGGAGCCACTGGGGACCCATCTAGAAGCATGCATTTTCATAGACACCTTAGCTAATGTAAAAGCCCTAATGCAAATTTTAACACTTGGGAACATCAAATAGGTTTGGAATGCTTCCCCAGAGTGTTTTAGTTCCATTAACTCAAGACTTGGTGGCTGAGGGCAGATATAATCTTGATCCCATGTTAGAGATAGAGAAAGAGAAACTCTTTACTGACTTCAGGTTGGCACTTACATTTCAAAAGATAAGAAAAACCTTTTGGCATCCAGGGGGCTAAAGAATTCAAAAGGAACCTAATTCATCGTCTTATGCATCCTCCTTTTTCCAAAGAGCTTGTATGGCAGATGACAGATTACTTCGGCTGTTGGAAGACAAGGAGACAGACTTTGTGGACTCCAGTGATTGTCAGGGCTGAAATTCTGAGGCTGCGCTACTGGCCCTCGGCAGTCCTGACTGCTGGCTTGCGGATGGCTGCGGACTCGGCTGCACGCGGCAGGGTCCACCGCGCCTGTCCACGGAAAGCCAAGGCCACAGACGCTCCTGCGAAGCGCGCGGAACAGGAATGCAGGGACGCGAGCCTGGATGCGGGCAACCCAACAAATCTACTAAGGCCTGTGGCTGTCCCTAGAGTGCCCCACTCACGCACCTGCCCCTTCTCCACTTCTAGCCCTTCAAATTATGTGAGGCTCTGAGGAAAACCAAAACTTTGTCCTCCTAGCGTTCAGAGCAGAGGTGGAGCATTCGAGACTCCTCAGAGGCAGGCCCCATAGCCTTGTTTGAAACTCCTGTATTCCTGCCCATGTGTAATCTCTGCTACAATCAAAAGGTCTTCTCTAGGCAACAAACTTGACCTGCAAATTATTCCCCTGTACAAACTACTATTGTGTCACCTGTGAAATGAAATTAAGAAGGTGTGCCAACCTGATTAACTTTGGGATCCTCCCCAGAGATAGGTGGCGCGCGTCTCTGGGGCCCTCTGGGTATTTCACGGAAGCATGGCCTTGGGGGTCTAACCGCTTCCTTCCTAGCACACCGTTCCTTGTGCCGTGTCTCTTCCTGATCGCTGCAAACAAAGCAGCTTTGCTGGGCCCTGCCCTTCTGTCTTTATATTTCTTCCCTCAACCCAGCCAACAATGGACTAAATCGCCTGGACCTGTTGAGCCAAATTAAACCTCCTCTCTTTGCACCTGTGGGTTTTGCATGTTTCTCTGGGTATTCACATTTTCTAGCTGGCCTTTCTTCCCTTTAACCTCATTTAACACGTAGGTGGTGTGTCACTCTCTTCCTAATTGATGTTCTCCCTATCATGTGGGTTTCAGTCAAGAACAGGCTCTGAGACTGAGGCTCTCCTAAGCTTTAGAGCCATAAATTAAATAATATTAATTTCTCTACTAACCCATTCAATTAAGTAGGTCAGAAGTGAAATATATTCTCTTTTCCTGGGTCCCTGACTAAGCCCCCACCATCATGCCAAGGCCTCCCTATTAAAAAAAAAAAAAAAAAAACCAAAACCAACCAAAGAGAAAAACTGCATGCATATCCTCCTCTATTTATTACCTTCATTAAGGGCTCACCAACCACCCTTTGCTCAATTTGGGTAAATGCATAAATAAGCAGAGAGTTTTTTGGCTCTGATTAAACTTGTATGACAAAGCAACAGGCTGCTCTGACCCTGTCCCAACTAATGCAGTAGACTGAAGATGCGTTAGGGATCGGAAGGTTAACTAGAAGGGTCGCATGCCCGCTGCAAGCCCGCCACCCATTCTGGAACAGCGCTGCCCAGTGTACTTCTGCCACAGTGACCTCAGTTTTACCTGTTCTCTTCACCCCAATTGTCACAGACCTGGTTTGGAATCTCATCTTTTTCATTAGAAGGTCATGCAATCATTCTAGTTAACCTTCCAATCTTTAACGTATCTTCAGTCTACTGCATTAGTTGGTAAGTGATGAGACAGGGTCAAAGCAGCCTGTCGCTCTGTCATACAACTTTAATCAGAGCCAAAAAACTCCCTGCTTATTTACACATTTACATATGGTTGTCTTTGTACTATAGTGCACTGGGAGAGTAGTTAGCTCATAAAATTTAAAAAAATGCTATTTTTCTCTCTCTATAGAAAACGTTTACCAATCTTTCCGTTGTCAAGATAATTCTATTGAAAAATAGAAATCTCATGCTGGGCGTGGTGACTCACGCCTGTCATCCCAGCACTCGGGAGGCAGAGACAGGAGGATTGCTGAGTTCGAGGCTTGCCTGGGCACCATAGTGGGCTCAGGGCCAGCCTGAACTACAAAGCGAGACCCTGTCTCAAAAAAAAAACAAATAGAAATCTCATCATGGTTGTTTTGTGATGACAACTTCTTCGCTTTGTGATGACAACTTCACACTTGGTGGTAGAGACCAAACTATGGTTGCCAAATATAGCACTTCTGATAACAGTAAATAAACCTCCTGATCTTGAAAGTGCCTTGCAAATTGACGCCAACTTTGTCCTGTGGTGCATCTGTCTGTGCTGTGTTTTGTATGTTACGCCCTCATCTGACGGGTCTCTGCGCTCTCTCAGGTTCAGCTCCGGAGCTGTCACCATGCAGCCTTCGACTTGTCTCCAAAACCAGAACCTCCCTCCACGCCCTCTTGCTGTATGTTTTACATCTGTCAATTGCGTGTTAATCACTCTGAATTTCATTAACTTATTTACACATGTGGCTGCTTTAAGTCATAAGAACATGCCTTTAGAGTTAATTTCCAAATGAATACAATGGAGGTTTCATGCCTTTATGAGCATTAAAATCATGCTATTTCAAACCAGTTTTAGAATTTCTCCAAGGTCCATGGCTTCAGAATCACTCAATGTTCATTCTGGACATAATTTACACTTTATAAGAGAAGACATTTTTAACAGTTTACAGATACATCTCTTTTCTAATTAAACCAAGAGTTATTCTCTAATTTCATCACCAAGTGTATTCCAAAGGAGCTATAATCCTTTCTAAAAATCAAATGTTCCCTTAATAGAAAACACTGGCCAATGGTGGTAGTTGTTATATAATATATAGCAGGCTTTGAATATAAGTTTTAGATAGAAAATTTAAGACTATTTTGAAAAACAATAGCCACCCTGACACAGATATTTCAAAAGGAATTCAGAACTCACTGAGCAGGTATTTATACTTCTCAACAGACTACTAGATACATGTGGATACAAATCTAATACAATGCAAACTGAAATTTGAAGAGAAAATCATCCTTATGTTTTGGACAAAGGCTTCAAAAGGCAAAACAGAAGGAACAAAACAAAGCCAGAGATAGCTTCAGCTACATTAAAACGAAAAATCTGTTCAGGAACACAGCATAAAGAATAAAAGTAAAGCCCTGGATTTAGACAATACTTATAGAACATACAACTGACAGATTAGCCTCCTGACTAAGAATGACTACAAATCAACAGGAAAGAAGCAATCTATCAAACAGAAAAATATGAACTGGCAATCTAGAACAGAGGGAAAGTTAAACATGTAATAAACATATCTAAAATACGCTAATCAGAAATCAAATAAGTATGAATTAAAACCATAAAACACCACTTCACGCCAACTAGATTGGTAGGCCTCAAAATATCTGGCAATACCAAGCACTGCCAAGGATGTTGTGTAATGAGAAACCTCATACCTGATGGGAATATAAATTAACAAAACTCACTTTGGTAGTGAAATTGGCACTATCTAGTGAAATGGAAGGTTCAAGGCTACATTTATTCTTTGATGTGGGAAGACACAGAAAGGAACTTTTTCGTAACATTATTAGTAATGTGAAAATAGGAAACAACCGAAATGCCTATCAATGGCTAATGGAAAATTAGGTTTGAGTTGGTATGTATCATGGTATAATACACAAAGGTAAAAAATACAAATTAGGGCCACACACACCCATGCGGATACATCTCAACAGCATCATGCTAGACAACAAAAAAGGAAGATATGGAAGAGTGCACGAAGAGACATGCAACTTCTATGCAATTTCAGAGTGTGCAAAGGGATGATACATAGTGTTCACGAATGTGCTGCACAAGGAAGTCGTAACTTTCAAAATCAGTAGGGTGTTACTTTTGAAGGAAAGAGAAATAACTGGAGACCTCAATTGTCCTCGCAAGCATTTATTTTTACACTTGATCTTAGCCAAAAGGCCAAGAAGTGATGCCAACATTTATTTTTAAAACTAAGATGCATTGATGTTTGTATGTAATTCTTTATGAGTTTTGGAATATCTAAAATTTTCACAAGTTAAACAGCCCTCTCTTTGAAAATATTTAGTTTTTGGAGACAGTTGCTATAACACATACCTCTGTTATGATAATCTCACAGACTTATTCCAATCCCTGAAAACATAAATTGTACTAGAACATAGTGCTATTAGTTTTATAATTAGAATTTGCCTTAAAATATGGCCAGTCCACCTCTGCCTCACCTGCAAGGAAACGATCAGAGTGGTCGACGTCACCTGCTGAACATGGTCAGCTATGCTAGGTATAGGGTCAGGGGCCCATGCGCTGTAACTGCAGACCAAAGAATGTATTTAGGTAAAGGGGTTCTAATCACAATACCCAAAACTCTAGCACCTTGCAAGGCAGGCATCAGAACCACTCAGCGAAACCCCAGCCAAGTTCTACCATTCTTAATGTCAATCTCGAACTGCAAGTATTTATCTAGAAAGTTTTGGACTTTCAGTTTTGGATTTGATGTGGCTCTACTGAGGAAGTCTTTTGGGTGATTTAATGAAAACACTAAGATTGTTGAGTTGTTTAAGATAACACTCCTTTATTAAAAAAAAAGAAAAGAAATGAAAAGAAACAAGAATATTGTACTTATTTGGCTTGGATATGCCAAAAAATTCATGCAAAGAGAAATAAGGACAATGCTTCGCTGTTAGCAGTAATGCGTACTAGGCAGATCCCTTGACAGAACTGGGAGGACAGCTTTTCACCATATACTTTTTTATATCTTCGCAATTTGAGCTATATAAATGTTTATGTAACCTACTCAAAATTCATTAAGTTAACAAAGAAAGGTGCCTATGTGACATTGATGGGTTCTCTATTATGAGAAATACATTTTTTTCACCCTGTTCTCTCAATGAACTCTAGATTCAACTTCCTGTTCCAACTACATGGCCTTTGTTCACGAGCTGATCAGGAAATGATGGCTGATAGTCAGGGCCTGGAGGAGTAAAATGGCAATGGCCTTGCCATTTCTAAGAGTGGCAATTTCAAAATCTCTGTTTCGTGTCTACTAAGACTTTGGTTTTAACTCTAATGAAATTTCTGAAGTTTACTCCATGTCTATGGGCCTGAAATTCTGCCAGGTGACATGGTGCGAGGCTTGCCTGGGTTGTGAAGATCCTAGGTTTTCTTAGTGTGTGTAGAAGGTGCTTGCTATTCTACTTGGCAACTTTGTCTAATCCTGGTCTCTAGGTTCTTGGGTACTGACTGGATCTCATTTATCTGTTTCAGTTTAACCAACCTTGATTATGTGTTGTTGCTTCTCACCAGGGTATCTACTCTAAACTCCTGTCCCTTTTCTTACTGATATAATCTACTGATTGCTAAAATGATATCCTGTACTTTTCTGTTATGATCAATTCTCTCAATCAAGTGGATGCTACTACTTTCTTAAATTGCAACTTGATTTCTTCTCCCACAGCTCTTTTCTAAAGAGCAAAGTTTTTAGAAGACAGCTTTAAGAAAAGTCATGGTAGGCAAGAGAACCCCAGACTTAGTATGTAGGGCTCTGGGTTGGACAAAGAATAACTTCCATGACCATTCATTTCCTTAACCAAAGTAAGCAGTTTGGTAGATATTACCCATAAATTTCCTTATAGAGATAAAATTCTATGACCCTCCTTAAATTGTCTTCTACATCCTTACAGTTCTAGTCCTTTTTGCACTTAAACATTTTAAACACACTTAGAGAAGAACAGATGCATTTCAACACATGTACCCATGATTTAATCTCATAGAAATATAGCTAAAAAGACTATAAAGCCTTGGAAACATAAAGGAACAAATGGGAATTGCTGCCTGCCAACTTTCTCATGGGGAAAAGGCATTTTCTTCTAGAGACAGAAAAACCTCTGAGGACAACACTGTTATATAGAAAGACTCCTTTTAAGTGCATCACCCCATATAATTTTCCTTAGAAATATGAATACATAAAACTTTTGATAGTAGTTTAACTTCAACATATGCTATATATTAATTTAGTTATTCACTTAACTATTTTCTAAGCACCTACCTATCATAATCATAGAAGTAATTATGTCTTTTTACCTAATTTATTTTTGCATTGTGATTATCATCTTGTGACGGAGCTAGAAACCTGGAGTCACTCAGAATCCTTGCTTTCCTTGAATGTATAGATTCAATCAATCACTAAACTTTTCAGATTCAAACTTTAGAATAGACCCTTGAAACGTCCACTTTTCTGCTGCTCTTCTGCCTGGTACGATCATTTCTTTCATAATCTATCTGATGCCCTTGAGGAAGCCTCCTTCCCTTTGCTTCAGCTATTCTCCAATCTCCTCTCCACACGGAAGCCACAGCCATGTTTTTAAACCCGTAAAGCTGTCTGTTCCACTCCTTTGGGAACAGCCTTCAGGGTCATTAAGAGTGGCTTTCCAATCAAATCCACACTTCTTCCCTGGTCATCTATGCAGGACTCAGTTCCTACCCACCTTCCCATCATGCAACACTTATGTGAGCTTCACAAAGTTCTAGGAGTTCTCTTTATGTAACACATTTGATGTTATAAAATGCAGCTAAGGAGGACTTACCCATAAAGTGCTAAAAATAGCAAGTACTCAATGGGTGTTACAGCTCTGAATATTTAATAGTCAATTCAATAGTTAATAAAGTTACTTGTGCAAACACTAAGGTAGGTGCCTCAAAACTAGTGAATAATGTTAAAAAAAAAACCCTCCCAACCTATACCTATTTTTCATCACTATGACAACAAAAGAGGTACTTAACTATACAAAGTCTTGCACTGGGGCTAAATGCCGGTAGTATTAAAAACAGTTTAAGGTATTTTCACAGTTAGTATGAAAACTACAAACACCTAAAAGTGTACGTGATCTCCACACAGTCTGTCAATATATATGTTCAGAAAACCTAAACAAACAGACTGTGATACTATTAAGATCTAAACAAGCTGAAATGTGCATGTTTATAAACCTACCCACTCTGAAGGCTAAGCCAGAGGGATTACAAGTTCAAGGCCAATCTGGCCACACCGTGAGACCCTGCCTCAACAAACAAAATAAAAATGGGGTAGGGATGTAGCAGAGTGAGAAGGCCATGCGTTCTATCCCCACTACTGTGAAAAACAAAAGCAAAGGAATAAAGAAAACAATACAGCATGTTACACTGGTCAAATAATACTTAGATTTATGTCAGGAACCATATCTAGTCAGTTTAGAGCAGGTAAAAAGATAAAGGGCCTGTAAACAATCTCATGCATGAGGAATTAAGGGAACTGGGGTAATTAGCCTTAAGAATAGATTTGGAGGAGTAGATGGAGAAGATATTTCAAATACATTAGAAGCCTTTTTACATAAAACATCATTTTAAAAAGAAAAAGAAAGCACATGTATATAAAGGGTGGGTAGGGAAATGGGTAAAAATGAGAATTAATTCGTGTCATATGTTGATACAAATTCTCCAATGCTGAGTGTGATTGTGAGCTGTATATAAAATGTATCTATAAATAATTCAATTTAAAAAGCATCATATATTCTAATGAGCAGGTCTGGAAAATTCAAGTCTTTTTCCTTGTGACTTCTATTAATTTCCAAGGAAGAAGACTTGAATTTTCATTCCTAGAACTATTCAAAAATGGAACAAAAAGACTTGGGAGAGTAATAGCGACATTTTAAAGGAAAAAGTTTTAAGTGCAGGCCAAACGATTCGCGTATAAAGCATGTGGAATGAATTTCCTTTTTTATGACAGCACTGACTAGATAGTGAAGAAAATAATTGTAAGAGTAATGTGCCGAGATTATCATAATTACTAATTTAATCCTTACAACTCTGTAAGGTAGATATTCTAATCTTCCTACTAAGGAAAGTAATAACAAATGCTGTGTTCACTGTCCAACGGTAAGTAGCTGAGACAGGATTTAAATCCAGTTTGATGGTCTCCCAAGTTAAGCGCTTAGGCTCCATCTGCAGAACCTCTAAACTAGCTGATTTTTCAGTACATCCCACCCCTCCGCTCAGTCTTGCCATTTCTTACAACTTTCTGCAATTCCTGTTACTGTGAGGACACTTCTGTAATAGACTATAGTATCAGCAGTACTTGGAGATGTACAGGAATTCATATCCAAGGGAAGATAGCTGTAGCATAAAAGCAAGATTATTCTATGTAAACCTAAAAAGATAAAAGTTGCTGGAATCAGAGAGGACCTAACAAAGACCCCTCTGTTTATTTGGAAAGAGAATTTCTGATATAATTTTGGATATATAGTCATTTCAGAAACTAACACTTAGCAAGGAGACCCAAGAAAAAAGTAAAAAGAAATACGCATCTTGTAACCTTTACAAATGTCTTTCTTGCTATTAGATCAAAATAGTTTAACTGCAGGTTTTTAAGACTGGTAACATTTAGAAAATAATCACTATGTAATATTCCAGATAAAGAAAGAATGTATATTTTGGAACAGTCTGAGATCCAGGTAAGAAAAGGGTAAACAGATGAGTTAATGGCAAAAAGCAGAACAGCCCCAGACAACACAAATACTGTTTTGTTAAAAAGTTTGGGTATGGTTCAATGTCTCTCATGGTCTCATCTGGCACAATTTTTCAGTGATAGTATAAAAAATACAATTTGCTCATTTAGAACATTTTTAGAGCCGGGTAAGAAATAATTTCTCTAAATTGAATATTTGGGAGCCAATTACAACCCCAAACCTGCTATTAACCTCAAAATAGGTAATTGCAAGTTTGTGTCTAAATCCATTTGCCATAATGGAGCAAATGAAGAATCATATGATGGACGTGATTAACGTGTGACAGTTATCATGAGCACCACGAGCACTAATAATAACATCAAAGAGAGATTCCAAACGTGATGCAGCCATGAAGGCAAAACTAATTTTCGAATTCTAATAGCTATATCCAAGAAAGCTAATGTTTTCTTTGTGTGATAGTCACGGCTGGGTATCTGGAGGATGGCCGGCCGCTAGTGTCCTAATAAATGGCAGGCACACACCAGAAAGGCTATCATCACGTGATGCACCGAGCACAGTTGTTTCTGCCGCTGTCATAATGGACTGGCCGGGCAGTGGGTCACAGGGTGCTGGAAAAAACTAAGTCTCTTTACTGGCTCAGGCTCAGGGCTCAATGTGCTTGAGAATTTTAACTCACAGTGCATAAACGTATTTTGAATGCATATGAGTAATATTCCTGCTTAATTCCTGTCTTGTGCACTATTTCTTTCTTGTTTGTCTGCTGGAAGAATTCCAGAAGACTTGCAAAGTACGCAGTGCTATCAAAATAATTAAATCGTTTCATGCTTTCAGCAAGAGTCACATTGGTGCTGAAAGAGAGGCTGCGGGTTCTGGTAGGACAAGTGCTTAGGTGAAGTCACTAGATATGGGGCAAAGTACCTGCTGTGGCAAACACTGGTCAGTACTGCCAGGTGGGCCGCACAGGGAAGGCAACGCCCTTCCACGGCGAGAATGAGTACGAGGTGGGCAGGAGCAAGTCTTGCTTTCATCTTTACTTCCCTAGCACCGGGCAAGGCGCTCCGAGCAGACGACCCACAAATACTGAAGAGAGTACAGAAGAAGAGTTAGAGAGAGTTAAATAGGTTTGGAATCCTGGCTGCCCCGTTCACTACTGTAGTCCCAGGCAACTTACTTTACTTAGCTCTTTAAGTGGCAATTCCCCCCTGCAAAAGTGAAAAACAGTCATCGTGAGATTTAAATAATAAAGTATTTAATAGATGGTTGTGTTAAAATTGGAGGTTCAATACAATGTATGGAGTAAGGAGAACATAGAGAAAAAAACCCAAGATAGTAATTTTTATAGATCAACTATAGCAAAGAAAGTTCTCACCACAGCAGCCTATGAGTATAAACAACCTTAACTTGTACAAAACTGGTTTTGAAAAAGAAAAATTCAGTTAGATTTTCAGAGCATACAGCTATAGAGACACACACCAAAAAACACACAATGTAAGTATGAACATATAGGCCAAATATGGGAACATACAATAATTGATGGTCTCTTTAGATTTTTTTTTTTCTTTTGAGACAGGGTCTCGCCTTGTAGTTCAGGCTGGCCCTGAGCTCACTATGTAGCCCAGGCAAGCTTCCAACTCAGCAATCCTCCTGCCTCTGCCTCCTGAGTGCTGGGATCACAGGCGTGAGCCACCACGCCCGGCACTGTGGTCTGTGGTACTGATTGCTGGTGGGTGTGAGTCACCACGCCTGCTATTGTTGTATGTGGTTACTGGGGATCGAACCAGGGACCTTGCACTTGCTAGGCAGGCACTGTAACCATTGAGCTAAATCTCAGGCCCTAGATGTTTTTTCATTTACTCTTTGCATCCTCCTATAATAATTTTCTATAATTTTATGTCCTTTGATCAGAAAAATTGATTATTTTTGACATTGTTAAGACTCTTGAGACTAAAGCAGACACACGTTGGCAATTTCTAAATCTATATCCAGTACTGCTGACACTACTCCAGCCTCGTTTCTAGGAATTAGCCTTATTAATTACTGGCAGAAGTGGTTAGAAATGAGTATTTTAGTATAATAATTTCTTACTAAAGAATTAAGTTGGAAAGAAAGTATTATTAGAAATTTTAGTGTCTCTTTACTTTTTCTGAATCTGTCTAACAAGTGTGGTCTCACAAGTGCAATTGTGTTACTTTAATATCTCGCCAGACAACTAAGATAACCAAAGGAGGTCTTTGGTGGTTCTCTTCAAAGTGTTATCATATTGTTTAAATGTAGTTTTAGACAGGATGATCAGAGATGGAAGCGATATTGGAACTAGTTACTGGAACTATTTAAGTAGCACAAATGGCATAATGAAATATTCACGCATTATGGGCTAACTATATTGTGTATGTGAATGGGATATGACCTAAAGAAGGTTAGCTTTTCTTAGAACACTCAAGAAGTTAATTTAAATTTCCTGACTCGTAATACAGAAATATTCAATGGAAACAATTATACGAAATTCCTGTCTGTAGGGACTTGTGATTGCACCATTCTGAGAAATCTTACTCCAAGTGCGGACCCCAGATCAGACGGGATGCCGGAGACCGCAGCAGCCCACCCTGCTCACGGTGCCTGCGCTCTTCCCGTCACACCACGCGCTGGTGTCTTCTGTCCTTGAACCTGTCGCTCATGTCCGCCCCTTGCCAGCACGGTGCCCTCTGGCAAAGAGGAACTGGATTTCTTCCCTCGTCCTTTACTCCCCTCTGGGAATCGGATGGATTTCACAGGTTCAACAACTGCTTATGTATGGAAAAATCAGATTCTGTTTCTTTATGGGACGTTACAGGAGTTTTAAGGCTCTTATTTCATTCTTTAGAAAATGGAAGCTAAGCGCCGTTGAGTTGCTTGGCTGATTTATCCGTGGTTGACGCCAGGAAGGGAACACAGGTCTCCCAAACTCCTGCTGTTGCCTGCTGTCTTTACACAGCACTGTGTCCACTTCTAGCCTGGGATCTTGTCTGGGTTTTCCTGTCCCTTCGACCCTTTTAGTGGAAATTATGATTCCAATATCCCAAGCCAAATTCCTCACTTTTTCTCTCAAGTCAGCTTCAGCGCCAACCTCTGTCCAGGTCATCCTCCTGTGAAATCTTAAAACCACCTCTGAAATCTTTCTTGCCCTCCAAATGCAATCAATATGATGGCTTTTGAAAGGATGGAATATTGAAATTATCTCCATCTTTCAAAGACAAATGCAAATATCAGCTCTTCGATTAAAGCCTCCAAAACAATTTCTATTGATTTCCTTTTCATTTAGAATCCTACCACACTGAGTACTCTAGGATTATTTTAATACTTAATCATATACCTTACTGAGTCACTAATGACAAAACTTAACTTTATAAGACCCAGAAAGTTTATGTACAATAGAGCTCTGACTTACGAACTTGATTAGTTTCTATAACTGTAACTAAGTCAATACAGCTGAGATCTGGTATTTACCTGGGTACATCTTATAAATAACAAGAGGCAGGTGAATCTTCCACTAACTTAATTAACTCAAGTTGTTCCTGTGTCATGCTGCTCATAATTTGAGGGTCCTGGAAGGTAGCAAGTATACAATAAAGTCTCATTATGTTCCATTATGCTTCTTTGTCACATGCTATTACAAAGCTGGCAAACTTTTAAAACACGAAGATGCTTTTAAATATTTCTGTTACTTTCGAGTATTAAAAGCAAAGAAGTTAGTTATGAATGACATTTCTCTTAGAACGTTTTTGTTATGTTATTCCTAAATGAAAAGATAAATAATAATTATGCACAAAATAAGAGGGGTATGGGTATAAAATAACTTAAATGGTATATATATATATCACCAAAATGGGCCTTTTAAATACCTACTTTTTCTGATATGTTTCAATCATACAAAAGTAATTTAAAATAGCATTGGCTTTAAGGGGCCAGTGCTGTCTCAGTAGGAAATATGAGTTTAGAAATTAGGCTGAATCATGCAATGCATCAGTCCATGGGCCTGATGGAGGGAACATTGTTACAGAGTGCAGGGGTCCTAAAAAAAATCATATTTCAGTTTCTTACATTCAATCTGAAGAGTCATTAGTAGGCAAAGACAGCTGATTTTAATTGTTCAGGCTGGTACCTAGAGTGAATGACAATCTCCGAAGGAAAGATTCTTTCTCTCCTTCTAATTAGTCAAAGAAAGTTGACATATGATGGCATATTCACGAGTCTACAGGAGAGGAAGCAGATTTAAAAGGAGAGATGAATGAAAAGACAGATGGAGAAAAAATGGTTTGATTACAGATGACTAGAAATGAAGGGAAACTGAAATAAACTGTTATTAGGAAGCTGAAATGGTTTGAGTGAAATTAATAAACATGAAAAGCAAAAGAGAAATGGAAGAAGTGTAATTATAGAAAAATAAACTTCTTATTGTTATTACTATCTATAAAATTAGGCTCAAGAATAACAGATAGTGGAATCTCTGCGCTGATACAAACATCACCTTAAAACCAGAGCTGTACACCCAGAGCCACAGAGGAAACACATTCATTCATGTACTGACACACCTGAATACGTACAAGTATGGAATATGTAATGCATTTTGAAAATTGATTTTCTTTTCATAGGTAATTTCAAGATATAAAACTTTTTTTCATTATAAAACAGTTTCCTCGGAAAAGTAAATGCTAGAAAACTTATTTTCATCTTTTGTTATATTTTGTGACATTTGAAAATTGTTTACAACAAAGAGAATTAATATTCTAAACAGGAAGAAGTATGAGGCAAAGGAATCATGAATTGAAAACATATCAAAAAATCATTTTCCCACTTGTCTAAATAGCTCTTAGTCTTAAGGAAAAAATACAAATGGATAATACCAGTAATATGAATTTGTGATTTTTTAAAAAAACAAATAACTAAAAATGACTACAAAGGTATTTCCCATTAAAAAAACTACTAACTAAGAAATATCAAAACTGCTTCACTCTACCCCAAACTGATCCTGAAACCCTCTTTAATGTTAATTTTGCAATCACAGGAGATGCGGCTCAGAGATATTGCTATTTGCTGTGTCAAGAGGTTCCGAAGAGATGAATGAGATCATCCTATTGATAAGGTCACAATCGATCTAAAGCAGACCTTTTTTAAATTAGCAAAATGTTGCGGCACTTTAGTAAGTGTCACCAACAGCCCTTTTCCATGAAAAATGTACCTGCTTATGGAAAATCTAATTTCGTAAATTAAAAATTTGTTTCATGACAAAAAGCATTCTACCTCCGTTTTCCCCAATTTATTATTATTTCAGAGACATAAATTCTCAAGGACATCTACTTTTATGTCTGAGTTCAGTATAGCCCACCTTTTAAATAGGTGGTGCCTCCTAGTTAATGTCAATATACAGGACTAAAGTGTCAAAAGCAAGGTTCCTCAAAACATTAATAGATACCAATCTTAAATGCTGATCCCATCAAAATGAAAACAACTTTAGCAATATAAAGTGACTGCACTACAAGTGTAAAAGACTTCTTGAATTAATGTGAAGAAAGTATAATCAATCCTTTGTCTTTCTTGGGAGGAAAAAAGTGAAGAGAAAAGGAATCTTAGACAATAAAAGACCTGGCATAAAACTATCAAAGATATAATGGTCATGTAAGAGCAATCAATTTTTTTCTGCTTCAAGAAAAAAGTCCCAGAGACTTCCAGATGCGTATCTGCATGGATGGATAGGGATGGATAGATGGATGGATAGATGCCTGGTTAAGATAGAATTTTACTATTAATATCTTTAGAAAAAGGTTCTCAAAGTAGAAATCTATTATATAAGCATCAGAGATACATGTTAAAAATTCAGGTCTTTGGAATCTCTGTGGGTGTAACAAAGAACTGGCAATATTGCTATGCCACCTAGGGGATTACTTTGTACAACATGACTCTGTAACTACTGTTCTAGAAGGGTTTCACTGGCTGTGTCCCTCCCATCCTGCACGGTCCTCTGGGTAACATCTACATTTCCTTATAAAGACACATATACGGTGACGGCATAGATCAAAGGCACCAACTGTAGCTCTGTCTATTATCTCTGTCCACTTGTTGTTGGGCAAGGTACTAAGGCTGAGATTTGCCTTCTAAAACTAAGGACTTTTATAGAGGTACTGTAGGGATTAAAGAAAATTTATATTGCGTGTGACACAGTGGAGTCCCTGAAAGGTAGCATAATTACTTCAGTCCCCACAGTGACAATTAACTTGTTCTCCAGCTGAGGTCTACAGAACAGACCTCAAAACAGCAAGCAATGAAAGAAATTGTCTCTTCTCAAGTGGGATGCTCTTAACATCCCAATACAAGGGATCTGATGAAACCCTGAACATTTTTATTAACACTTCACAAAACTAATTGTGTGGGTTTGGGCAAAGACCTAACTAGATGGTTTAGAGGTTAAAAAAAAAAAAAATAAACACCGAAAACAGCTGGTTCCAGTGGTAAATTTTTGGGCTCATCAGTGATTAATTCAAAACTGCTAGTTTTGACAAAGAGGCAAGTAAATTTGCAGGGATTTCATAACTAAAATTAGGACAGACTTTGCCACCTTGAGGACAGTGAGACTGATTTCTCGAATTTCACATTCACATGGTCTCAGTACCTTGCTTAATCTAGTCAGATCTTGATTATTCTTTTTTTTTTTTTTCCCCATTTGTGTTTCTTCAGTTTTTCAGTGTCACTGATTAGAGCCCTTACCTTATACTGGAAGCATAACTTAAAGGGGACAAAGAGCCTTGGCTATAAGAGTAATCCAGGTGAGGACAATGGGGCCGGGCCCGGGAGGAGTGGGAGTAACAGCCTCTGCTCCCACAGAGTACTCTCCGTGCTCAGCCCATCAGCGGGATCAGGAAGTGGCACATTAACGCACAGTTCTAACACCGCACACCGGAATGGAGTGAAAGGAAAGAACATGATTTTTCTCATTACTCAGAGAAAAGTGGCTTCAGGCCAAACTACAGGAGAATTTCAGAAAGAAGAGAATCCTTAATTCTTATTTAGAATGTAATGTTTTTAGAAGTACACTATTTAAAAAAAAATAACGTATTATACTCCAAATTGGTATTAGTGACAAAAGAGAGTTGCATGTCACATTTCAGAACTTCAGACAGATCTAACTCATTGGCAATGTATGATTCTTTATGTGCATATGTAAAAAGTAAGTACTATCGATTGTATTTTGGCTGTACAGAATATACTATGTCATTTCGATGGAAACTCTCTAGCCAATCAGTACGATTGAGAAGAAAAAAAATTTTTTTGAAAAACGAAACTTCACCTCCCATCTTCCCAGTGTTTTCTTTTTGATTTAGTTTACTGGTACATTTTAGGTATACATTATGATCACATCCATCATTGAGAAACTATGCCTGTGTATATTCTGATTCTTACTTTCCCTGTTCCCCTTCCCTCCTTTCAATCCATCTACCCCCCACATACATAAGCTTTGTTTCCATTTTCCATTCATTTTTTTTCAGTCTCTGCTTTGCTTTCCCCTGCCCTCTCCCAGTTATACTACCCCTTTGAACATTTTCTTTCTATTCCACAACACCTATTATACATTATTGGCCTGATTTATTCCTTCTGTTTCTCACAGCAGAGAAATGACATGGTGTTTACACGTCTATGTCTTATTTTTTTCACTTATGAGTATAGCCTCAAGGTACATCCATTTAGCTATAAATGTCTCAGGTTGACCTTTTTAACGACTGACTAGTATTTCATTTTCAGACCCTGTGGTGGGGCAGACATCCAGCTGTGGAATGTGCTTTTCACTCAAGCATCCTGTTCAGAGTGAGGGAGGCCCTGTGCCCATGTCATAACATTTTAACTGTTTGATTCAATAATTGTAGAAAAAATGTCTGTGCTGAAATAACTCACTGTCATATAATACAGATGGAGAACAGAATTCTCTCCCTTATATCTGTGAGTCAACTATGGTACACAGAGATCAGCAGTACTGAAATAAATGAATTATGATTAGAAATAAAAAACAAAAAGATAATTCAGGTTCTGCTTGTTCGTTTTCTCATCAGACAGACAGAACTGCTCCTTTACTTTTTATAATTCTGAAGATCTTCTCTCCTGTCACAGTCACAAAGGTTCTCCTTTATTCAGCTTTAAGACTCTTACGGACCAACATAAACTCTTTACTCTCAGAACTAAGGATGCAGCATACGGACCTCAGAGTGATCTGTACTCCAGCCAGCGACAAAATCTGAGAATCAGCATCTTGCAATAGCTTTCCCTCCTTCCTTTTGTGAAGAAAGCAATGTTTAAACTATCTCTCACTATACAGCTATGCCAGCTAGAAGTTAACTTGTCTTTAAAAAGCACCATAACATAAATGACTTCGCTGTTTGATCTACAGATAGCTTTTATGTGTTCTTCTCTTCAATGGAACAGTGAAAGGCTTTAAAGTGTGCACTTACACAGATGCGCTTGACATATCTCTAAATAACATTTTATTTTTCCAGCCCTGTGTTTTCCAAGATGCTATGACTACCAGCTAATACTCTGTGACCCATTTTGCTTATGTTATGTAGGGCTGTGCTTTCTCAGAGATATGTGAGTTAAAAGAATAACATTTGAGAGTAAACAGAAAATAATACTGTCATCATACTAAAAAATTTTTAAAAGAATAAAATGTTGCTTCATATTCTCGATTTTGTATGGGTCACTGTACATATTTCAAATTTTTGCATCTCTAACTTATGAATGATAGATCATTTATTTTCTTAAAATAAATTCTGCCATGTTAGAGTTTAAAATGTCAAGTATGGTCAAAGTTGGAAATTAGCGTGGATGTGAACATCAGGTGCTTTAGCCTTTGGAAGTGACTTGAACCATGTGGTCTCCATGGTAACAGCCATGGCACTCACGTGAAAGGGCCGTCTCTCCCACACGGTGCGCCATGGTATTTCTGGTAAGTGTTTGGGCCCTGGAATTGCTCTGCTCATGGATGGGGGCCTTCTGCATTCAAGGCTTGTCATTACCTTCACGGATGCTGACAGGTGAACTTTATAAATCACAGAGTACAGCAGAGTCAAAAGAACAACTTGTGTGAAGAATAAAAAGATATTCAAAAGTAATTTGCCAACATTTTAAGTATTTTCAGTTTACTTTTAGTCAGTTACACAGAAAATTAATGTTTGAAGACACGTCCAGTAATGAACATACAGAGCTGCTTTACAATCACACAAGCACTGCATGCACATGGACGCGCACGCACACACACACAAACACACACACACACTTATTACTGAGATAAGTGTTATTTCTGCACATAGTTTGCAATTGCCTCACTTGCTTTTCACCTGATTCTAATCAACCTCATCCACTTTTTCACTAACTCGCCAAATTCACCATTTTATTTGCTTGGTACATTTCAATGGCTACACTGAAAAGCATATTAACCACCCGTCTTCTTTTGTCTTTTAATAGGACTGGCTTTTATCATGTAAAAAAGCTCATATTCCTAGGATAGAGTTTCACATTAGTTCTTATAACATGGGGAGCTGAGCTTGGCATTTGTTTACCAAAAACCATGTCGGTTTTTAGATCCCATGCAAGCTGCTCGCCCTTGAAGCAGAACAGAGCTTACAGGGTTTGCAGCTAGAGGTGGCTTCTGAGTTCCCTGAATCTTCCACAAAGTATTCTCCTATCTGTGGAACTAACATGGTCTCACAAAGACAAGAACATCTCTTGAAACTTTCTCCAGCTCTTTGCAATAAAATCTACACTTACTTGTGCTGAATGTTTTAACAGACCTATCCTCAATGATTAAAATTAATCTGTTTATTCTTTGCATTTTACACACAAGTCACTGGGACTTAGTCTGTTTTGGCAACTCATATTTAAGAATGAGACTGATATAGACAGAAGGAAATCTGGAGAATTCTATAGTTCCTACTGAGCTTCATTTACTTCAGCTTTTCTCCTGTGCACACTGTGCTGCACACGCAGGGCAGAGCTTACTCACTGACTGTGGTTCCAGGACACAGCTTGTCCTCGCTAAGTCTCTCTACAAAATATTTCTATTTCACCCACTTTCTTCTTAAGAATAATTCCAATAGGGCCGGAGGGTTAGCTCAGTGGTTCTGGTGCCTACCTCGCAAGCGCAAGGTCCTGAGTTCGATCCCCGGTAACCACGTATAATGCTGGGCATGAAGACACGCCCACCAACAATCAATGCCACATACCACAATGCCAGACGTGGTGGCTCACGCCTGTCATCCCAGCACTCAGGTGGCAAAGGCCGGAGGATTGCTGAGTTCAAGGCTTGCCTGGGCACCATAGTGAGCTCAGGGCCAGCCTGAACTACAAAGTGAGACCCTGTCTCAAAAGCAAAAAAAAAAAAAAAAAAAAAAAGAATAATTCCAATAGTTCTCAGAATAAGTGAAAACTACAAATAAAACAATCTGAAGAAAAAAAAGAGGGTAATAAAAAAGGGAAACAAATCTTATGTATACAGGAGTGGCGGGGGGTTGTAGGGTGGGTGGGTGAATGGGAAAAAGTGAGGATTAAACTGTGTCATACACTGGTACAAGTTCTCAATATAGTGTGTGATCATGATGTGTGTATATAATGTACGAATAGAGTCAAAGTGAAAAAAAAATCTATCCAATACAGTGGATCCTTCAGTTACAACCCACCTGACCAAATAACTCAGTTAATTAGGTTAATGGGAGATTCAGCTGTCTCTTGTTATCTATATATAGTGCGTTCCCAGGTAAACATCCTGATCTCATCTGTATTGATTTACAACCAACTTGAGTTACAACCAGCCCCCAGAAACTAAGCAAGTTTGTAAGTCAAAGCTCTACTGTATCGCCCGAATTTGACAGAGCAACCTACAACCAGAAAAATGTGAAAATGTTCACATTGTAATGTCTATTCATCTTTTACTGACTTTTTCCCTCTCCACCCCAAACACTGTCCTAGGAAGGAATAGGGATACACATAATTATAAGTCAATTCAAAACATAAGGAGTTCGAAACCTATAAAAGAAAAAGAACAATTAAGTCTGTGTTCCCGGGACAGCATAATGCCCCTTGGGAGCAGGTGTGCACAGGTGCTTAAGGAAGGACCGCAGCGACCCCCAGCGTGGGCGCGGGGACCTTCTGCGCAAGAAGGCGAGTTTGCAGAGCACAGCGGCCAAAGCATCCCTGCTGGAGGCGCACGCTCAATAAAGACACCGTAGGCTAGAAAGCGATGCACATGCCAGGGGCCCAGACAGAGACGCCAACTGCAGTCACGTTCTGAGGGAGCAGGACACGGGGAGGAAGAGGCAGGACGCGTGCTCGGAGAAGGCTCGTCCTCGGCGGGAGAAAGCTTTTCAGAGCTGCAGCTTTCTCAGCTAAACTTTTCTTTCAAATGATCAGGAGCTGGGGGTATATGGAGACTAGGAAGAGGACACAAGGTTAGGAAACGGGCTTCTGAGGTAGGGAGAAGAAAAAGATTACTTTGCTACAATGAAGCGATTAATTTATTCATCTTTTATAGCAAATAGGACTTGAGATAGTGAAATGCCCCTGCAATAATAAATGTCAACACAACAGTATATTCACTACAGGTCTGTTACACATAATGTCTAATTCTTTGAAGAGAATACTCATCTTGAAATTAGAAAGAAAATCCATAGTTTAAAGAAAAAGTTCTAAACATAGCAGTGATGATTGTAAAACACTGTAAATCCACTTAAAGACATTGAATGCTAAATGTGAAAATAGTTAAAAGTCACTTGAGTTACACATATTTGGCCAAAGTAATTATAGAAAATAAAAAACTACATAAAGTTATAATTTATAGTACACCAAATTTTAGACAGCAATGACATTTAGCAACCCATGCTTTTACTGTGTCAACTAACGTCTCACTACATGAACTGCCAACAACCGTTGACCATATATTTCGTTAGGTTGGTCTTAGAACATATGCTCCTTGATATCAGTATTATTCCCATTTATTTATGTGTGTTTCTATTTACTTTCTGCCCTTGTAAATAGTTTTTAAAGCACAGTTCTTGCTAACTTGTCCAAGCTGGCTTCAAACTTGTGGTTGTCCTGCTTTAGTCTCTGGAGTGGCTGGGATTACAGGTGTGTGCCCCATGCCTGACCGTATTTCCTACTTCTGTACACAGAAGAATACATACTGGTAGGATAGGAAATACCACTCACACAGAAAATTTATAAGACCTTTATGCAGAACTTACTGCTATTACTCTGAATGCCAAGTGGAATTTTGATGTTTCTTATGCCACTAAATGCATTTTAAAAGATATTTAAAGGACCTAGGATTTAGCTCAGTGTTTCCAGCACCTGCCTCCTAAGCACAAGGTCACAAGTTCGATTCCTGGTACAAAAAAAAAATGTCTATGAGTTATTTTCTCAGCAACAAAGCATCAGTTTTTTTCTTTCTTCTTTCATTTTTATTAGTTTATGTTTGCAGTACATAATGATTAAACTCACTGTAAGGAAGTGATATCTGTATATTACACATCTTACTTTATTTTCCCATAGCCTCCATCTCTCCTTTATTTTGTCAGCATCAGATTCATTTATTCATAGTCATTATAAAGTTAATTATCATACATACAAAAACCAGATCAATAGGCCAAAATTATATGAAACATGTAAGACAATCATACTAAATCAAGATACACTTTTAGATATGAGTTTTAATGCTAGTTCTTGTAGTTAGTTGTATTACTTTTAACGGCTGGACTAGGGAACCCTTCTAAGCTTCCATCTTTCTTACCGTGAAATGAGGATAATACTGCTCTTTAACTCGAGAATTAGTGTAAAATTTGAAGATATAAAGTGTCTAAAAGTAAAAACTTCATATGTGTAGGTACCTTGGTTGTCATGATACCTGCATTTACTACAAGATACAACTGAGTATGAAGCACACGATTCTGAAAGCATGGAAAAATCATGTGAATTCTCTGTTATACTTTGAACCATATCCAACTTTTGGATACACAAATCAATAATTGTATTATCTGAAAACACTGTGAACCATGGGTGGCAAACATTTTAGAGCCTTTGATGATCACAAATAGCCTACCTTAGCACACAGGCCATAAGTTGGCCCACTGCATAGTCTTATGCAACAGAGAGTCAGCCATACAAAGTACATTCTTTTCTAAATAAGCTTAATCGTCCAATATTTCAGAACATTTAATAATCCTGGAAAGATTGTTTGTCTTCTTTCACAGGTACAAATGAGAACTTGCACATTTATTACCTGGGCAAATGTCCAAGTAAATATGAAGAATGTGTGCATATGTATATATATATATAGTATTATATATATATGTAAAACACTATATATACATACATATATATATATATATAAAGTTTGAAAAGAGTTTCATGTCAGTAAGAGGTTTTTAAGATTTACAACTGTACCAATCTAGTAAAACAGGTGAATTCACAACACAGCTGCTAACTTTTTATTTACCATTTAAAGGAATGACCTGGCACCCATGAAAGTTTCATCTTATTTTATACAAATAGATAATTTTGGTACAAGATATCATTTTATCATACAAGCTTTCATGTGGTGGGCCAGCAGAATTGTTGCGACCTTATATAAGCAAACGACCATAAAAATTTCTGGGGAAAGGGTATATGAGCAAAACTCAATTAGACCTATGAGTAATTCTCTGGGATTAAAATAACTAGAGAATAAAGAATATAAAATTACTGATTGTTTCTTTTGAAAACTGCCAAAAGTGAAGAGTAATAAAAGCAATACAAATATTCTAACTGTATCCAAATTTCATAAAATGATAATCCTAAGTGAAGAATCTGCACCCACCCCCTCGCATTTTAAATTAAGAATCTTTAAAGAAAGATAGTTCCTATTAAAATCTTTTCCCACTATCATTAATACATAGTTAAGAGTTTATATAGAATGGATAGCTTTACCTTCAAGAATATTTATAGGAAGCTAATAAGCAAGACCCCAAAGATCCCAATTTACATAAAAAGAAGGGAAAGCTACATTCACTCAGGTATACAAATCACAACTACACAGACAAAAGCTCTAAGAACTCATAATCTTCTTTTTTGGATTTTGTCAGGGACGGCTGGCTAATTGGAGGAACTCATGAAAGTACCTTGCAATCCAATTAGCACTTCAGTGCAATTAAATGATAGAGGCTTCCCTATTCTACAGAGACTGGCTTTGATCTTGTAGTGAAAAGTGTCCTTCCTTAAAGCTGTGGTTTTGATTTTTTTCCTCAGTAATTAGTGCTAATTGTAAACCCGAGCCTGACCTGCTATAAACAGAATGTTTTACTGCATTTGACACAAGGACCTTAAATCAGTGTTCTCTTTTGTCTATATTGTACTTGCTTATTGGAAGTCTGCCTATTCTGCTCATCATTTGATGCACGATGGGTAAGTACATACTAAAGTCAGCTGAAACACATGCCTTGATCTTAAGAGCTTGTGTGGGTATTTCCACTGATGTCTTTTAAGCCCAGTTACCATAAAAGTAGTTGATTGAATTTCACTTAAGGAATATACTGTAGTTTTTCTACACAAAGAATGACTATTCAAAAGCAATTTCTAAAGAGGTTTAGTGACCCTGTATATTTGGAAAATAAAAACAAAAGATGAAAATGGTCTTTTCATGGAAGCAAACATAAAGGACTGAACAAAACAACCCAGAAATCTGCTGAAAAGTACTTATTGTAACTATGTCTGTTAAATCAATTCATTGTTTAGATTCATTAAAATGAGTTAAAATATAGGCCAATGAGATATCTTTATATGGAAATAAGATGTTGCAAATACAAAATCCAAGCCATTCTCTGAGGTATAGATAAGATCCTTTGAAATTACCAGGCAGTTTCTATGCAAATGCAAACCAGCTGGATGTTAGGTGGGAAATTTTTCCCTCAAATATTCTTTTAAACACACCCTATTCCATTGCTTGGTAAATGCCTTCTTCATAGAAAAAAAATCACTAATGGAAGTAGACCCAGTCTGTTATATCGCTTTAGCGGCCTTGAGGTAGATATAGGTTAGTGTACAGACCTGCAATTATGAAAGGAAAGATAAGTATCTAAATATGAACATACTTTACATACAAAGTATGACACCAATTATCAATCCTTAGAAGTAGCTATTTTGGTGACTCATTTTCCTCTTGAGGGAAATCAAGTCTGAAACAATATTTTTATAAACAATAATATGATTAAATATGACTAAAACAAACTACAGGGTGAGATCTGAGAATTCTTTTGTGCCTTTTAGACTTATTTTAAAGCCAAAGTATTACACACATATAGCTTACAAGTCAAATAATATTAAGTCCACTAAAACTTTCAGTGTATTTGTCCCATTCCTTCCTTTCTTCTTCTCCAGAGGAAATTACTTTCAATTCCTTGGTTACTGCTTTGGCTTTTCACTTCCCTATTTTCAAATCGCCTTAAGACTCTTCTGACGGAATGTCTCAGGGAGGCTCAGAGGGATGTGCCCTGACTATCTGTGTTGTGGAACTCATTACAGGAAGGGCTGGAGCTTTGAATATAGGATCAGATTTTCAGGTTTTCGGGACGCCTCTCTTCTGCAGGACGCAAGGCTTGAGATACTTCCGTCCGTTCTCCATGAGCTCTGTCTCTTCCCTGAAGGGAGAGGAGAAGTACGTGATCCCAGCCAGTGAGGTTTTGGAGACAGAGGGGATCGGGAAGTCTAGAGGCAACCTCTGTACATGTTCGACTAATTTTTGTGACCGCTACCTTCACCTTTTGTTACTACTTGGCCTCCAGTTTCTCAGATCTTTCTGGGATGCAAGTTGGCTAGCTGTTCTTTCTTACTTAAAACCTGAAAGCATTTTTACTTGACTTCACTTCCTTCTAGTAGGTTGCTTTCATCTCTTTTTATTAAAAAAAACTGGTAGAGAGACATATGTAACAAAAAGTGCCAATTTAACTGTTTTAAGCGCATAATTAAGTGGCATCAGTTATACTCACACTGCTCTAAGACTTGGCCATAATTTTCAAAACTCTTTTACTGCCCCTTCATGTGCTTTCCGGTTTCACAGATGTGTGTCAGTGGTACATGATCTCCTGCTTTAGTCGTAACTGAACTTTCACATTTCTTTTTTCATTGTTAGGGATAATTTATGACAGAAGGCTGTAGAAATGTCTTCATTTTGATACTGTAAAACCAAAATCTCATTCATTTTTTGGGATGGAACAACTCTTGCCTGGAGTGTTTAACTTGCTGGGAACCAACGTGAGATTAGGACCTAATTTGTCTAATCACACAGGACATTTTCTATCAAATACATTATTCATATCATTATTGGAGTCTCCCCTCCCTTTTTATTTAAATTGTGTACACTAAAAAGATTGAGAATGGCATTTCTGTAAATATTATTAGAATATTAACTGCCAGACAGTGGCTGATTAGTCACCGAGATCTTCTCAAATTCTTGGGGAGACTGTAACTACGTAATTGAAGAATCAAACTGAGTCTCCAGCACTTCTTCAGTTCGCAGGCATCGGAGAATTTGCTGATCAGGGCTGACAGCTAAGCTTACATTCCCTTTGCCTAGAGCTGACACACTATATTTTAGGAACATTTTAGTATAACATTTTAAATTTCTTAACTAATACTCAAACTGAATTAAGTATAAATAATGTTTGTGCGTAATAATATAATCACAAAAAATACTTTTTCTGTAATTGGACATAACTTTTGATGTCATAAACCCTAGCTTCCTATGTTCTGCATATCACTGTGGCCACCTATTGTAAAGTGAGACGAATTATTTTGTCTAATCTCAGGTATTAAGTGCTTCAGTGATAAACTATAAAGCAAAAAGATTTCAACAGGATGGATGGTAAAACTTCAACAGTATGTTTTGCTTTTTGAGATAAAAAAGATTTTTAAGTTTTATTGATAATTGACAAAAACAATGTATTTAAAATATATAATACCATGCTTTGATTATATGCTGCTTTAAACTTGTAAGCAATTTAAGTGTCACTACAGAAAAACAGGAGAAATAATGGGAAAGATAGCATCCAAGAAACAGAACACCAAGGCTTTCAGGTTGGAGTCCCTGCGGTCCCTCAACTAGGTAAAGAAATTGTAACTCAAGAAACTTCCTTAATACCACACAGCTCTAAGTGATAAAGCAAGGACTTGAATCCAGATCCAGTATTCTCAGCAGCTGAGTTATGTATGTAGATTAAAGAGTTCCCAGAAACCTCAAAACAAAGTTTACTTACATACACCAAGTAAACCTAGGAGTAAGCATAAAACGTTACAGTACTGTGATCATAGTGAGGGCAGGGCAATCTCTTCTCATCTGAAAAGGCAATCTAGTCTCTTCTTTCTGAGTGCAAACATCTGTTACTCTTGATAAACTATTCATAAATATGGAAAACAGTGGACAAGAGATGCTAAAGTGTGCCTATGAATAAGTAGTTGAAATTTTTGTCAAGTGCATGTTATGACTCATTACAAAAACTCAGTGACTCACAACAAAATTCTTTTAACACAAAACTTATTGTCTGTGCCAATGATTTGGTCAACAACCCAGAAATAAATAAATAGAAATGGCCTGTGAGAGAGCACCGAGGAGCAGTGTAGCAAACGCACTACATGCTTTCTTTACAGGACTGCCTTACGATGTTTACCTGGTCTAGTGTCTCGTTTCAGATACACTTCTGATAAATGAGTTTTGTTTCTGAAGCTCTAAGCACAACAAAAATGAAGGGTGAAATATTGCTAGAAGGAGGAACATAAGAATGCCAAAATATCATAACTTTCATGAGCTCCTCTCATAAATAAGAAAGACGGTGGCAAAGGTGAAAGGTTGTCAAACCACAATTTGGAGGCCAGACTCAAGCCACTGCCTTGTTGATGATAAAAGTTCAACAGAAATCAGTTATGTTTGCTCACCTATGCCTTACCTATCGTAGCAGAGTTGATTAGTGGCAACAGAGAGTAGATGCCTTGGAAAACTTAAAATACTTACTGCCTGGCTCTTTAGCACAAGTCTTCCCACTGCGTGACCGAGGTTAGCGAAAGGGTGGACAACAGCTCTCTGCACCGCACTGGGCTCTGTGTGCGTGACACACCCGGGTAATCCCAAGCTCACGGGCTTATGTTTAATATACTTCAGGATGTCCTCTTTAATGGGGCATGGAAGAACCTAATTTATTTAGAACTGGGTCCAGTAAAATTTACTTTTTTTTTTTTCGGATCCAGGGATTGAACTCTGGCCTTTGTGCTGCCAAGGTAGGTGCGGTACCACTTGAGCTAAATCCCGGGACCATTACTTCTTATTTCTTAACTGACGCAGCATAAACATCTCATTTAAGTAAGAATTCATTTGCATAGAATATCCAAATATGGCTGGGGGTGGAGCTCAGTGGTTCCACCACTCCCTGGCAGGTGCAAGGTCCCAAGTTTGATTCCTGGTACCAAAGCCCAGAAACAAGTACATCCAAATCAATGGTATTTAAAATTTTTCCAAAAACATTCAAAAGTTGGGTTTTTAAATTATTCATTGATGCATGTAGGGGAAGAAAATTAAATCCTTTCACATGCCCTGTCTGAAAGGCCTTCCCCCTGAGATCAGAGTTTGTGCTCCGGTCTCCTTCCGGTGATGCACACGCAGGGCTGTGGAAAGCCCACGCTCCCTAAACTGAGCATGCTGGGGACACCGAGGCCCAGCAGCGAACTGGCATTTTTTGAAGAACTCCTTCTGTAATTTAAACTATTTCTTGATCTTTCCCCGAAGCATGCTCGTGAACCTAATTTCCATAAAACTTTCTAACCCAGTTTGAACAGTATAATGTGGACAGTGGGGAATAAATGGGTTTGATCAATTATGAATTTATATGATATGTAAGTAAGCTATTCAGGCATAGTGTTACAATTCAATATTTTGAACACTGATACTATGCTACACAAGTTTAAAATGGTGCACTTTAGAAAAATCTCACTAGGGCCTATTTGCATATTTGGAAATCTAATTAACCTAAGCATATCTTAAGGCTTTCAAGAGAGAACATACAATAACATTTTTGTCAGCTGAACGTCTGCTTCGGGCCACGTATGAATTTTATCATCTAGTGCAATTTAACCCTTCACCTCTCAGTTGTTATGCAGACAGGATCGTGGGATTGTTGGGCAGGAACTCTCCCTCTTGTCCGGGCTGGAGACTTGAGGGCTCAGAAGGGACGGCCAGCCGCTTCCCAGATACATCTCGAGTGCTGCGGAGACTTCTGCACCAAACCCACAGCCAAAATTCTTTCCTCCCCTGCTTCAGATGACATAAATCAGAGTTGCTTTTGTTGCAGAAAACATTCAAATCAGATATTAAAATCACTATTACATGCGTGCGTGCGTGTGTGTGTACATAAGTACTTCCAAACAGCCTTTTGAAACTTTTTGGCATGGAGGAAGCAGATCAGAGGAGCACAGGTGTCCAGACAGGGATGTGGCCTGACCTGACTTCTCAGGGACCACTTCCTCCACCTTTAGTATTAATTTTCCTCAGTAGCTCTATCCCTCGGTCCCTTAGGCCAAAGTCCATGCCCACAGCCAAAAAAGGGAGAGCAGAAAGGAGAAAAGAACATTTCTTGGGATCTGCTGGCTTTCTACTAAAAGCCAACACTGATTTCTTCGAGCACTGTTTGCTTTGCATGCGGGACGGTGGGGCCGACCCATGGCCGAGGCCGACTCTTCTGTGACCAGCGCCCTGCCCGTTTGTCTTTGCATCTCTCAACGGACCGCTGCAGATTTAGGGGCTCCAGCTGCAAGAGACTCTTGGCACCTGCATGGCGCTCACCTGTCTTGCCAAGTCCCCTGCAGGTAGTCCACCGCTAGAGAAGCTCGGTGGAAACGCTGCTCTGCGAGAAACGGGAATCGCTCACGTGAGCACTACTTAGGTAGGAAACTAGACTTATGAGAATTCCAACATGTCCAATAAAATGCAGATGTAGCATGCTGCACATTTCAGGAGATAAAGTAAAAAAGAGAAACCACAAGCTTAATTTGCAACAAGGTACAGTGAGTTCTGCTGCAATGCTTGTCTGGAAATCACTAATTTGTTCTAAAAGGATCCGTATGTTAGAGAGGACTTTGAACATAACAAAAATGTTGTATTTGCGTACACTGATTTCTCTGTCAAAAACACTAGGTGAATACAGGAAATGTGTACCCGGCTGCATCAGATGAGGGGGAAATTCACAAAGCACCTGCCAGCACACAGTCCAAACTTCGACCAGCTACCTCATTTCACCTCCTGTCGGATGACTCGATTATGAGCTGCATTCGTCTGTATCTTCTGGCCCAACTTCCTGTCACATTAGAGACAAACCAGCTTCTCCTGCTTTAAAGTAATGATTTTACTTTAGGTCTTTCTAAAGGTGTGATGTTCCATTTATGGCAGTGTGTACATAATAGAGTATGTAGCATGCTTATGTATTTCCTAAACATTTGACATTACTATTCATTTCATTAGGTATCCGTCTTTGTAAAACTTTATGTCTCTGATGAAGTTTTTGAATGGTTACCGCTAACGCCATTTTTTCTCTATGCTATAATTCTGTGCATAGAATGATGATGTTTAGAAATACACCTATCACCTTATAACAGCTATGATCAGATTGTATTGCTATATTAAAATTGAAGAAGGGGAGAGGACAGAATCCATAACACTTTAATTGATAAAATGAGACAAATATTTTAATATTTATTAGAGCTTTTATTTTGTTGAAACAACCAGTTCATAATTCTTGGGATTTCAGAGCTCACTGGGCTCCTTCTCTGCCCAGCCCAATTCAGCTCAGATGGCATCTCTCTGGCAAATCTGCTCCACCACCCAAACCAACCCATATGCTATGAGAGTCATTCGCTATGTCCCATGTGCTTCAATGATGCCCGTTCACACCCTCGGTAGAGAGCTCTTCACATAAATGTCTGCTTACTTACAATTCTCCTTCCCTAGACTGGGAGCTCCAGAGAGCTTTCTTTGCCCAGCAGTTTGGATTCTGAACATGTAATGTAGCGTCTAACCCAGAGGAGGCGTCCGGGAAATGTTTGGGAAGGAAGAGTAAATGAATGTCCAGACCTTTGTATCGCTCACAGCCATGAGCACAGTGCTTTGCACACAACAGGTACTCGATAGATATTGGCCAAATAAACGAAAGGAGACAGAAAGTAAAAGGTGTAATTATTTAGAGGTAGAACAGTGAGTGAAGTTCTCTCTTGAAATTGTCAAATGAAGCCTTCATGTAAATAATGGAAATTTATCGTTACAGGCAGACAAAAAAGAAAGGGGACTATAACAAGGACAGAACTATTCAGTTCCTCGAGAATTTGCCTGGCTCAGTGCTACCATCAGCAGGTCAACTCTGAAATCTCCCCACCAAGCATCTGTTCATTCCATTTTAAACAAATTCAAAGACTGTTATCTCTTGGTACCTTTAGACAGTGCTTAATAATATAATCAGAAAATTCCTTCCAATGTAAAATCAAGCTCTCCCTTGGTATTTTAAGCTAATTTCCATTTATTCTTTCTTCTTATTGGGATGAAGAAGTCAGCATTTTTACCATAAGCCTCTGTCCAGTATAAGACAGTTATTAAGTCATCTCTTGGCTTTTGTTTTCCAGGCTAAGCCAACAAGCTTCTTTCATCTTTCCCCACACGACCTACTCTATATCCCGTAAGCATTTTTGTTGTTCTTTTACAGATCTTCCCAATTTTCACATTTTCTTTTAAAATGTATAAACTCCAAGTCAGACCTGTAGTTTACTAGAGGGGCATACAATGCCAAAGATAAAAGTGGATTATTTCCTAAACTAAATCCCAGTATCACCTGAGAGTTATTGCAAGCTTTACCCAAGGCCGAGAAGCTTGTAACTTCTTCCTGTGCCTATTAGTCACCATGCACTCCCGGAACATGTGGTTTTGCAGAAGGCCTGACGCTCTCGCTCCCTATGGACAGAAGCTCAAAGGCGAGCTGAGCTTAAAGGCTCTGCTCTCACCAGCTCACTGCACAGGGCCTTTGGGAACAGAGCCATTCAGGATGCGTCTTGCATTATTGTTCTCTGGCTCTGACCGTAAGGAGCTAAGTGTGTCTTTTACCAAGTGAAGCTGGCCTTCGGAGTCCTGCTTGGGAGTGGGCAGCGCCTCTCTGGCTCACCCTGAGCTCACGGCCCGCCTCTCTGCATGGCTGTGCTCAGGGTGTGCGGTTGGCTGAGAGGATTGTTTGCTTTCTCTCTCAGCATATAACCTTGAATGCGTTCTCTATTTTCAAATGTGGTTTATATAATTTATTAAGGTAATTCTGAATTCTCGTTCTAGCTTCCCAAGTTTTTGTAGTCCCTGTTAGCTTAGCATAGTCTCCAAGCTTCATCAGTATGCCTCTAATTCTGTCGCCCATGAAATAATAAAAATGCAGAATTGAACTGAACATGAGCACAAGGACCGAATCCTGAAGATCTCTAATCAACACGCTCCTGTGGCTCATGATGAGGACTTTAGGGAGTAAACCACACTTACTTAATTATGACAGGAACTAGTTAGAAAAAAACTTATTTATTGACAAAGGGTAGCAATTTATAGGTTGAATTAAAATGGATACTAAATTGATAATTATCTCATCAATTGCTTTCCTCTAGCCTGTGTAGGTCAGTATTTTTGTTCAGGGAAGAAAGCATTTGGGAATACTTAGTATTGGCAAAACATGAAAATAAAATGAAGACCAAGGTTTGCAAAGTTTTACTATATTAGTTATTATCAATGTAGAACTTTAAAAACATCGAGTTAACTCTTTAAAATGAAAAATTACAGTAAAAATACATTAAGTCAATATAAGAAGTTAAGAAAAGGGACCTGATCAATCTAAGAGACTGACAGCGCTCATGTCATGAGATTAGGTTGCTGACTGATAGGCATTAACTGTACAGAGAAGCAAAAGCTAAAATTAACTTAGGGGATAGAAGAAAAACTCAGTGGCAGCGTACATACCTTTAACGTCTGAGGTCCCAGATTCAATTACCAGAACAACAACAAAAAAATTAAATCTTCTTGAAGACCAATTCAAGAAATGAATTTAGCTAAAAAGATTCCTTTACCTTGTAGACTATAAACCGTATATCCTATTATTATACAATTAAACAACAAAAAAGAAGAATATAGCAATTACTCTTAAGGGTTGTAAAGACTTTCTTCACTGGTAATTTTTTTTTTTTTGCTTTTTGGGACAGGGTCTCACTTTGTAGTTCAGGTTGTCACTGAGCTCACTATGGTGCCCAGGCAAGCCGCCATGAACTCAGCAATCCTCCTGTCTCTGCCTCCCGAGTGCTGGGATGACAGGCGTGAGCCACCACGTCCGGCATTGTGGTATGCGGTGTTGATTGTTGGTGGGCATATCTCCACACCCAGCATTATATGTGGTAACCAGGGATCGAACTCAGGACCTTGCGCTTGTGAGGCAGGCACCGGAACCACTGAGCTAACCCTCCGGCCC
>PVIC010011676.1:20060-41084 GCA_004025085.1 Thryonomys swinderianus | reverse complement strand
GACATATTTTTGTTTAATCCCTCATTTTCTCTCCTAGTGTTTTCCGTGTTGCTGTCTGTGATACTAGAGATTGAAACCAGAACATGCACTAGGCGAGGGTTCTCATTCTGAACTGCAACTCTGTCCCTTTTGATATTTTGAGACAGTGCCTAAGTTACCCAGGCAGTGCTCAAACATGAACTTTTCCTGCCTCAGCCTCCCAATTAGCTTGGAATATAGGAGTTTTAAATTTAGCAATATAAATTAAATAGAATATGTTGAAACATTCATTGGGATGATTAGTTCTTTATCTCAGAAACAGCTTTAAAATATTAAGAATCATTTTATTTAGACATGTAATTTTGAAGCTAGTATCCTTTTTCAGAGAATTTTCATTCAACTCTTTTTTTTTTTTTTTTTTTTTTTTGAGACAGAGTCTCGCTTTGTAGTTCAGGCTAGCCCTGAGCTCACTATGTAGCCCAGGCAAACCTCGAACTCAGCAGTCCTCCTGCCTCTGCCTCCCGAGTGCTGGGATTACAGGCATAACCCACCATGTCCAACCATTCAACTCTTATAGTCAGAAACAATGAAAATGTTTGTAAAACATATTTGCTGCTGCCTTGTTTCTAGAAGGCCAATTGAGCCACATATCCCACTATAATATGAATATTCATCACCTTTATTTCAATACCATTTAAGCACCTGGATTACATAAAATACTATGTAATACATAGTATTACACCTTAAAGAATACATAAAATACTATGAATTGAAAGCAAAACAGACTTTGCTTTCTTATAAATACAATTGCATTAGATTCAGAAAACTTTTCCTTTGTATTAAAAACCAAAACATGTGCAATTACCTTCAATACTTTCAAGTACAGAATACTTATCAGCATTTTTCTATACATTCGGTTAAATTACTGTCCGCAAAATCAAAATGCTTAGAAATGCAAATTCTTACTAAGTGGGAAAGTTCATTATACAAGTATTCCTAATTGGGGTCCTGTTTAACTCTGTTAGGTGGCTTCTATAGTCAAGTCTTCCAAGTCTCTTCCAGAGCCTGCTGCTGCAGCCTCCCAGGGCTGCGAGTAACTTCATGCTGACATCTAGTTCCTACTCCAGGGAAATGTGCTTCTCTGGAAGAAGAAAAGAAATCTTCCTGAGAGGACTAAGGGAGAATATGATCCCTCCAGTGAGACTAAACCTGGTCTTACTCCCTTCCCTGTATATAACAATACTGTGCACAACCCTACCAGGTTTGAATGAGCCAGAAATAGTTGGTCTTACCTTTAGGAAGGCCAATTGGGGAATAGTTGGGTGGGCCCAGAATGGTCCTCAGAGTTGAAAATGCAATTTGATTCCAGTGTGATGGCTGAGTCACCAGTGATGCCATCCTCTAACTGGGACTCCTTTGTTCTACAACTGCCTGTGCCATGACCTTTCTCCAGTCTTGTGCTAGTCTGGTGCATCCATCTTCTCCTAGCTGGAATGATGTCCCTGTCTGCCCTCACTCCACAGCTTGAGGTTCTTGGCAATACGTAGTATCATTATCCCACTGGACCCACATTTGCAACCATGCCAGGTTCTAGTTTCAGCCTGTTATTCTGCTTGCGCAGCTGAACAACTAACTGATCAGCCGGACCACACAGGGCATTTCTCTCTTTGCCTCTTTTTCTTATCCAAACCTTGGTACAGTGACCTATCTCACCCTGTTCCTGGCCTTGCCCTGTCACTGTACATACCACCTTAGCATCTATCCCCACAACTTTTATCGTCATCTTCATTTGAATTCCTGAAACTCTTGCCCTTTTTCTTCTTACTCATATCCTCCCTTCCCCTTATAACCTCCCAGAACATCACATTACCTTCTTTTGAAGGTTGCTATCAGTATAGAAGGCTACTTCTCCAGATCTGTTTCCTTCCTTCCTCATTAATTTGAGGAACTCAGTAACTGTACTTATGTTCTTTACTGAATCCTGAACCTTGTCACTCCATGCCTCCAACAGTATTCCTCTTGTGTCTTGCTACAGCCCTTATCCTTGCTGGGTATTGGAACTGTTTGAATGGAATAAAGCTGGGGATGTTCTCAACACTGGTGCAGAGTTAGGAGGGTGGAAACATCTTCCATGCAAGTTGGTAAAGCAAGAAGGGACAAGAGAAGACAGTAAGAAAAGTGTGATTCTACATATTTACCATGAATACATTATTTTTGGCACATTTTATTGGTACATTATATATACAATCACAATTGCATTCCACATTGAGAATTTGTACCAGTATATGGCACAATTTAATTCTCATTATCCCCTTCCTCTACCCACCCTACTTCCCCAACCCCTATATACACAAGCATTGTTTGCTTTTTTTTTTTTTTTTTTTTTTTTTTTTTTTTTTTTTTTTTTTTTTTTTTTTTTTTTTGAGGCAGGATCTCGCTCTTTTAGTTCAGGCTGGCCCTGAGCTCACTATGTAGCCCAGGCAAGACTCGAACTCAGCAATCCTCCTGTCTCTGCCTCCGGAGTGCTGGGATTATAGGCGTGAGCCACCACTCCCGGTACTGTGGTATATGGTATTGATTGCTGGTGGGCGTGAGTCATCACATCCAGCATTGTTGTATGTGGTCACCTGGTCCAAACTCAGGACCTTGTGCTTGTGAGGCAGGCGCTGGAACCACTGAGCTAAATCTCTGGCCCCCGTTTGCTTTTTTTAACCATCAATTGTTTTCTTTCTTCATTATTTACCCCTAAACCCCATTACCCTTTGAATATTTACTATTTCACAATATGAATCATGCAATTAATACATTACTGAAAGTGGAATCTTCCTTCCTTCTTCTCCCCCCTCTTCTTTCTTCCTTCCTTCCTTTCTTTCTCTTTCTTTCTTTTTCTTTTCTTCTTCTCACTTGTTTTTAACCAATTCTTTTGAGTACTTATTCTAGGAACTATGCCAGACTCTGGACAGCTAAGAACACCAGCATTTAAGTATGCCAAGCAAGATGCTAACACTTCACAATTGGCTTTTTCTTTAAGCCTGAAAGAAGCAGGCGTGAGTTTTTCTATTTCAAATTAAGAAATGATGATCAGAAAAAACTAATAACTTGGGGAAGTGCACATGGGTAATACTATGACTACACTATATTCTCTTGTTTTTCCAGTTAGGATCAAGTATATTGTGCATAGGGGAACTCACATATGTTCTTGTGAATCTAAACAAATAATCACTTATTCCTAAGCAGGTAGGTAGACTTCCAAACAGAGAATGTGCACACTCTAGGGCCAACTCTAGCTTGCTTGTCTTAGATTGCTTTGTTTTGATGCTCTAAACTCACTCTTATCCAAAAGCTATCCTTGAAAGCCTCCCCCACGTGCATTTTTAAATAAATCCAATTATAATCGCACATTTTAAAAGGTAAAAACAAAATGCTATTGCAAAGGCCAAATTAAAAATTAAGTGGATCAGGTAAAGAAAAGCCAGTTTCAGTGCTTCTACATTAATTTTGTAATTGTTCTAATCATGGAGTGATCTTTCCGGCTGCTCTGTGCAGCTGTAGCCTGCTGCAGGGAACAGAGCCCCACAGACAAATGCCCTGTAACACGCCCCCGCCCCAACAGGTCTGGAGATTCTGCTGCGTTTACATTTCCGTCTTCCAATCAGAAGCACGCGTCCTCCTCTCTCCGCCAATGCGAGGGCGGCTTGTCCAAAGACCCTCTCCAGGACGCAGGACGGGAAATGCAAATGAACGCCGGGCGTCACAGAGCTTTCAGCTGTGTTCGGGCTCCCCCTAGCCGAGCGGAGCAGGCTTCTCCGGGCCTAAGCCGCTCCGCTGACCGCGTCAGCTCAGTGCTGTGCCTAGAGAGCAAAGGGTCGTTTTTGTTCTGTTGTTTTGTTTTGTTTTTTAAAATCTCTCTGATTACTAGGACTTCTTTTCCAAACTTGCGATTGTTGCTGCAGTCAGCTGCTGGGTCAGTGTGAACACTCAGCAGCCCTGGTCCAAAATGAATGAAACATCAAACATTAGATGGGGTTGTTCTTGGTGGCGCTTAAGATAACATCAGTTCCCTTCCTCGGTATCTTTATTGTTTTTTCCCTTCAAAGAGACGGGGCTGGAAGTGTCCTCCTGCTACAACGCCCGGCTCACTGCTGTGTTGACGCTTCGCGTCAGGGCATCCTTGTGCGACAAGCCGAGGGTGAGTGGGTCCAGGGAGGAGCTGCGACCCCCACTGCCAAATGGGCTGCTGGGAGAGGTCCCCAGGGCCTTCGGGCTCTCCCGGCCTGTCTGCTCCTGCCTCTGCCGGGCAGGAGAGCTCTGAGAACAGGGAAATTAGAGGCGTTTCAGTTCTTCTCTTTCATACCAAAGCCTGCAGTTCTGCTCCTGTTGAAAGACAACAGAAGAGACATCCTCGTGTGGCTTCCGGCGTTCTCAAAGCTCTGCCTTCGGGGCACTGACGTTTCAACGTTTTGTTTCTTTCTTTTTTCTGTTCTGTCATTGCTACTCAGGGAATTATAAAGTGCCAAACAGATGTAGCATAATATATTGGGTAAAGTGATCTATACTGTTGTACGTGGGGCACTCCTGAATAATGCAGAACAGACTTACTGGTGATTTCTTTGAATATAATTAAGAAGCCCCATGAATCTATAAATATTAACTCTGGGTGCAAGGCACTGTTTTGTGAACCCGAACATCTGAAATCATTCAGTTGTACAATGTGCCTTCAAGGACTTTGCTGTTCAGGGAAGAAACAGTAAAGGGAGAACCAGGCCCGGACTTGACAGATAATGCAGACGAGGTCTCTGGAGAGAGGGGCGGGGGCAAGTCCTTTTCTGTGATTGGAAGGCACTGATCTGGAAGTGCCCCAGAGAGGCACTGATCACACCTGGGCCAGATGAATACTCAGAAGAAAATGGGAGAATTCAGTTTCACGGAAACCATGCAAGGAGGATTGTGGGCCATCGCGAGAAGAAAAGAGACTGTATGAAAGAACCAAATGGAGATTAAGAAGTGAGCAGAACACTGAGCAGCCTTCCCGGTGGGAGGGAGAAGTGGGAGGTCCAGGCAAGCCGGCAGGAGAGTGGTGCTGCTTGGGAAAGGCCGGCTGGTCACTCACTGCGAGGACACTGGCCTCCAAGGAAACGGGAGACTGGCATCGTAAAATGTGGGCCCTAGGAAGAAGTGTGAGGCCCTAGGGGTTCAGTTAAGGACGGAGGAGGCAGCATTTCCCCTTGAGAAGGAGGAATAGGGTCCACACTGGGCAGTGGGGCTGGGAATCTCTGTGTGTATCCAGCCTGCTGTGCTTTGCCAGTCCAAATGTTGTGAGGCCGTTCCACAGGAGATCTGGGACTGCCCTGGATGGGGGTTTTGCTCTCACTGGGTGGTACTGTATTTAATAGATGAAAATTACCCAAAAACGCACTTATATCCAGCTTTCTGTTAGTTTCCACTTCTAGCACATTCATTATCTTATTCTTCATACAACTCCTTTTGTGTTGAATTATATTGTTTAATAACAAATAGGATTATTTCTAGATTCAGAGATGTTAAAACAAATACAAATAAATACATAACTCCCCCTAAATCTAAATAAACAAAATCCACCATGGAATAAGTTTTCCATGATTGTCAGTACAAATGAAAACAGATATACCCATACCACACACACACACACACACACACACACACACGCACAAACACATACACGTGTGTTCTGAGACAGAGCCCTTCACTCTCAGCCACATCTTCTTCCCACTACACTCAGCCAACCAGTGTAACACATGAACTAACAACATGCAAAACCTCTTCTGTCCATCCACATTTTGTTGAGTATTTTAGTGCTACAGTGGTTAAGCAACGTTTAGGTAATTAATGCATTTCTGCTGTCAAATGGTAGCAGTTTTAACAGGGTGCATGAGGCAGAATGTGGATGGATTAAACACATCCTATCTCTAGAAAAATTTAGAGGCTGTGTCAAAATAAAATACCACTGTGTAGAGTTTACATTTTAATTTTCTCTCTATTAGACACATTTCAAAGTGGCCATCTTTCTGAATATGAGACTTTTTAGGGTCATTTATTTCTATCTGATTCCAATTAAAATATATAAATTGTCATTTCTAAAATAAATATGATTCAGTGTGAAGATTACTATAGATTTGAAATCATACAAACTATTTTCTTCCCATTTCAACTTTGCAGTAAGTTAAAACAAGTTTAGGAAGTATTGCAGTTTCAGTGCAGGCTTCCCCATGAGCAGCAAGGTCGTTCCTCCTCTGCAAGCCAGAAAGGCTTGGTACACATGGCAAGTTCTGCTCTGTATCATTTTAGAAAATGTGCATAGGGAGGTCAGATCCCATGGAAAAATCCTTTAATCCTTAGCACTTCCTACTCCATGATTCTCTTTCTACTCCATGATTCTATGGTTCCTCGTAGCCTTTTGAGGCTCCCAAATCAAGCACATTGGTGGGTCCTTGAGAGATGTGATGGGCTTCTAATGAGGTTAACAGACCACTTGAAGGAGGGTGAATAGCAGGGTGGTGAGTAAGAGAAATAATAATGAGAAATGTTTCGTTTTTGTGCAGATTTTTAAATTTTTACCTTGAGCTTTGACTACTCCACAGATTACTACTGTATTAGGGCTCAATATATGTGATCCCCCCCCCGCCATTCTGCAAAGCACAGACCCTGTAATTGTTTTCTGATTATCTTGTGATCACAAGGCTGCAATTGCCTTCACTCTATTATATCCCACTCCCATCTAGACTTATCTTTCCTGTGTGCTTTGGACATAGTTCAGAAGAGTGAATCCAATTGTACCAAAAGCTTTTTAAGGGGAGAGAGATGCTGGCCAGGCTGAGTATTAGATTAGCCTCTAATCCATAAATAGGCTTGTTTTAGGGTAGCTGTAGGTGCTGGGGGGGAGGGCCTAAGGACAAAGTTTTCCAGGCTTTCTTTTCATAATCCCTATTCTAACGGCTCCATATTGATTTGTACAGATTAGTGCCAGCTTAATGACATTACCCAGATTCCTTTGCAGTTGCTTTCTTTCAAAGGTAGGTGTGACTAGGCTAGAGAGTGTAATGGAATAAGAAAAAGTGAAAATTACCATATTTAATATTGTTTCTGCAAAAATTGACATAGTTTATGGCGCTCGGGAATATAATGCAATTTACTCCTCCATCCCTACTGGAAAGAGAAGGGGTGGAGGGTGTGGAGCAGCAAGAAATACAAATGATGGAACACAGTGTTTATGGAGATCATGTAGCTACTAAAGAAGCAACTTCCCAACATCTTTGTCTCTCCGGAGTGGCAGGAACTGAGTCAGGTTAACTACCTGCAAAATCTGGACATGATCGGAATAGCATTTCCACAAAATAAAACCAGGGACAGTTCCTAGATAATAGATACATGAATGTAGAAGAAAAGACCTTGATCATGGGGCCGAGTCTGTGCCATGTGCAGAGGCAGAGCACCAGGGACAGGCAGGCGAATTGCCTGCACTCTATTACACACATACCAATTGCTGTAATATTGAGGAAAATATTCATAAATCCCCTTCCTTCCACTGCTTTATGCTTCAGTGCTTTTTCTCCATTTGTGGTTTATAGATGAAATGAAAAAAAAAAAAAACATCGAAGGCAGATGGTGAGGGGCGAGGATGTTTCCTAGAGACGGGATTGCAGGGTGGCAGAGAGGCAGGTCTTTTTCATCAGGCAATGGAATTAATTTTGGGCTCAGTCTTTTACAAGCTGTGTGGCCTCAGTAAAGTTTCTTTTTTTCTTTTTTTTTAATTCCTTTTACCTTCACCTGTAGAATGTGAATGTTTGAAAAGAGGACAGGAAAAAAGTAAAAACAAGTTCAGTTACCACTTAGGGGTTAATGACCAAGAAAGCTGACTTAATAGGCTAAATAGTTTGAAGTTACTTTATTAAGGAGATGAAATTTGAAAAAAAACATTCAATTACATAAATACTGATATAAATCATGTTAGTAAGATCTGATATGCAGGCAAAAACGTGACAGGTGATTGACTAAAGACCTTGCTACCACAGTTTAAATCTTTGAGATTCATGCTTATTTTTTGTTTGTCTCAGAGTACTGAAAAAACAAAATAGGCAATTCACTATAGAAGGTGGTAGTGAAAGATAAGGGGCTTGTCATTTGAATCCTCAACTATCCTTATGATTAGGAATACTTACAGAAATTACTTTAGGGAATCAAAACAAAGGACCAATCCTACTATGGAAATTAGCAGAAACTAAGAAAAAAGAGGGGAAGGTTCAGCCAACACAGCAGTGAAATGAAGAGAAAGTTCCCTGAGACTAGTCTGTCTTCATGACTGATCAGCCAGTGCTTCTATGGTCCCAACATTTAATTTTGGATGAAAAGGATAAAATATTTCCTATGTAAAGATGTAAGTTTGTTTACCTTTCCATGTAAACTGCACAGAGTGCAAAGAGAAAAGTATAGGTTGGTGGAGAGGGTACAGATTCAAAAATAAGGTCCTAGTTCTGTCTGTTCCTTCCCTTTTCAGTGGAGATAATTCCTCTGTCTTAAGAATACGGGAGCACTTTTGAAAACAGATGGGGAAGCCAGAGAATGTTCCCTAGATCTCTATGCTATACAAAGTTCTCTTGTTGATCACATGGGCTTTGTAAACTCTAAAGTATCATTTAATCCTATCCTGATACTTTTGTTCTTATGATGTTTCAGTATAAGCATAGGATACATGAACCATTCCTCATCTGCCAGTGTTAATGGGTTGGCAGCAGTTCCTATGACATACTGTACATAATTCATGTACAGTATGTGTTATTGCCCAGACTCACAATATACATCTGGGCCATGTAATCTGTTTATGTAGATAACTCAAGCCTGATTAAATTCTGCCTTTTTGTAGCATTTCTGCAGGAGCCTTTCATTAATAACAAATTGTAATTCCACCCCAGAAGCCACAACTGATGAAAAACTTGTGTAACTCTTACCTCCCAGACCTAGGAGTTACAACTACTCATAAGCAATTAACTCTGTCAATAAATAATTAATGGTTACTAAACAAAGAGTTTAGTAGTTCCCTGCCATTGCTTTGATGAGTTAAATTTGCAAGGTGACTTTTAGTATATGTGCTGCCGAAGCGAGCACTGCAAGGTGACTTTTAGAGGACTTACAAATGGCATTTATCCTAGGTAGCAGTAATTCATGTTTGTCTGTTTTTAGAAAAGCTTTTGTTTCATCATCATGAAGTAAAAAAATGGAGCCTAAAGAAAATCAAAACAAATTTGATTTCAGAATACCTAAAGCTTTGATTAAACTATCTTAGGAATGCAAGGCTCATTTAGTACTTACATAATATTATTTATTTATGATCTTGATTTATGCAGAACTCCCAGTGGGAGATCTCCTGTGAAAACCATTCTTCCAGGGATAATATTCATGAATCACCATTGAACTACACTATGCTTTGTGGTTCTTGTAGCTCCGTTCTTCCAAGGACACTTAAATAGAAGTTTAATCATGGAGACCAGGTGGAAGATGTCATGGCACTTCTAAGAGGGCATCAAATTGCCTACAATCTGTGGAAATTCCCAACTTAAATGAAACTCTCTTCATATTCCCAAGGTTCCTTGGAGGACACTTTTTGGTTTAAATTGTTTTGTTGAGCTGCAACTGTTAACAGCTGCCTCATTAGCCTCTCCAAGTGGCAAAGTTTCTATAGAAAATTCAGAGAGAATTTCAGTGTCGGAAGGGGGCCCCCGAAACAAAACAAAAGAAACAATGAGAGAAGCAGTAGGGTTGCTATTAGAATATGTAGTAGTGAGTTTCTTGAGGCTGATGTTCAATACACACATGGAAGGCAATAATGACTTTGGTTATTTTTAGAAAATCTTATTTTCTTCTCTGCCATGGATGTTACTTTAAACTCTATGAAGCAGTATGACTCTTAATCCTGAGTACATGGATCTCTCTGTGAGTCTTGTGCTTAGAGCATCCCTCCCACTAGCTGTACTCTTCCTTGAAACACAAAGAGGAGGGAAGAACAAACAGATACTCCACAAAGCTTTGCTGTGTGTCACCTGGTAGATGTGAGTATCCTCTTAGTGCTGAATGAACTAGCAGCCAGAAAGAGGAGAAGGCCATACATCAGGGCTCAGGTTTGAAACACTCTAATAATCTATTTTTCCCAGAACACCAAATGGCCTCAGAGCTCTCAACTGTAACTGACCCTACAAGCTATTTGAAGATGACAGGGTAGAATATATTTCGCTAGCAGTTTATCTTGATGTAGATCATTTATATATTGAGTTGTATGTTACAAAGAATTGCATTTGTACTCCTCTCCCAAGTTAATAGGGGGGAAAAGGCTTTTGGCCATCTGGTCACATTGTCTCCTCCTACTTTCCATTAGAAATTGTCTAGCACTGACAATACTAAAATTTCAGCATTTTACTCTGTGACTAACTGAAAATAAAGGTTCTTTAGTTTATTTCCAGGCCAATATATCACAGTTTTTACTAATCTTCTCCAGGTATATTCAGACTCACGACGCTCACCCTGGCATCTGAGCAGAGACTCTACATGAATTTCTATACATACTTTCCTCAGTGTACTCACTACCTTCCTTTTTTCATGGTCATCACAGAAACTTACTTGTGATGTTTAAGGTGGAGTATCAACTTGATTGACATATAGATCCCATGTAGGAACTTCATGAGGAATTAATAGAGCACATTCTTGGATATGTCACATTCCTGGTATCTAAAACGATGACCTTGGCATTTATATATGGTATCACACCCATTTCTCTCTGGCATTTTCAACTCAGCTTCATGGATCCCATGAACTAAGGTGACTTATTTAAACACAATATTCTGTAGTAAGGTGTTTTTACCTCAGAGACAGTCTACCACAAACTGAATCCTTTGAAACCAAGAGCCAAATTACACTTCTTTTTTTAATTTGTAGCTGTTAGGTATAGTGAAGCTGAATACTGGTACTGGGAAAGTGGGGTTATTGCTGTGACTAATCCCTGATCAGGTGATTACAAGCCTTTGAAACTGGCTTCTGCAAAGTGTATGAAACTTTTGAAGAAGTGGCCTAAAGAATGCATAGAATGCTATAAACAGAGTATGATGGGCAATTCTGGTTAGAGCTTAATAGACCAGTATTGAGATAGTAATGAAGTCAGCAAAGGCCAGGCTCAGGATGATTCTGCTGGGAACACTGTTCCGTTTGCCAAATGAATTAATGTATTACACTTTGACAAAAATAATTTATATTTGGTCCATGTCTTGAGATTCTTCAGGGGATTGAGATTCAGGATAGTGGACTAACAGATTTGATGGACAAAATTCAAAGGCAGCCCATCATTCAGACTGTGCCAAGTCCCCCAATAACTGTTTTTAGCCTGGTTTATAGTAAGAATTGGTAGCAAAAAAGGTGGAGCAGAAGTATTTAAAAGACTAAGTTTTGCCCAGAATAAACCATATCTAAAACTAAGGTCTAAGAATTTATGACTGCTGAGTGAAATGGTGCCATTCAAAAGGATCCATGTACTCTATACAGAGAAAAAAGAAAGATACCATGAAAGCATGTCAGGAATCAGCAAGACTTCACTAATCACAGGCTGAAGGTGCAAAAATGTAAACCTTTCATTTGAGAAGAGAACTTCTGAAACCCTTGGTTGGATAGAGCCTTCTAGGGATATAGTCCACTGAGATTCATCTCATTGTTTTCAGCCATCCATGTTCTCAAAGGATGCTGCAGCCATTATCCAAGGGGGCGTGACCGCTTCTTGAACTGACAACGGGTTTTTCCATTGTCTACATTAACCTAGTTTCCATGGGATCCACGATGTAGAACCTACCAGGTCAGGGAGGCTTTTCTCAGATTTCAGAAGAATGCTTAGGAAGACAGACGAGGGTCCTCTGAGGGCACGGCATGTGAAGCTGTGGGAATTAAGATAATGGTTCAAAAGAGATACCAGGAACTCAGAAATTCTAGGAACATGAAATATTTGGTGTGGAAAACTGCAAGCCATGTGCAGTGCCCAAAACACCAACCATCAAGGGCAAAAGAATGGAACTGCCCAAGTCCTCTGAAGTTTACATCTCCCCACAACATGATAGATATGGAGGCACAGGACTTAATGTTTCTCATGCGTAGTTTCAGTCTTGCTCTGGTCCAATTCTTATCTATTCCCTTAATCCACCCATTTAGAATGGAAATGTTTAGACCGTTTCATTGTATTTTGGAGTTCCATACTTAACAAAAAACGTTTTACAGATGTTCACCCCTATGAGTTTTCCCTTCAGTCTGAAAAGAGCCTGAGATGTAGAATGTTAGCAATCCAGGGTCTCTGATACACTAAAGGGAGGTTATTAAGTTTCACTTGTATGTGGGATTATTTTATCATGTTAGGCAGAATTATTGACGTGTATTTATATGTAAATTAATAATGGTTTAAAGAGATTTGTTTAGGAGTCTCATTGACAAGGGGTGGGAGGTGAAGAAAACCATCAACTTGATTGGCTTTGGACTCTGCTTGGGAAACTGGTGTGTCTTGATGACCTCAGAATCTATATCTAGCCTGTCACCCCTTCCTCTCTGGTACTTTTCTTTGGCTTTGTATGCCACCCACCATGAACTAAGCATCTTTGTTTCATCATCCTTTGTGCCTCAGTCTTTCTGCCTTGACAACAGACTGCAGAACCTGAACCCTGGCCCATATTAAACTTTTCCCCCTTTAAGCTGTATCAGCTAATACGTTCTCACAACAGAAAAACTGATTTATTCATCATTGATGTTAAAAAGTGTTTGAGAAGCAGGAAAGACCACAGAATTTTAATGCCTCATCATTCTTCCTGTCTTTCACTTCCTCCCAGTAGTGAATGCCCAGTAGCTTTCCTTGAGCTGTTGCCTTAAATAAATTCATTCAAAGTATCCTGTGGCTACAAAACAGTAAAACTCTGTATAGGAGGTGCCCTCTTCCTTACCTACTTAAGACTACCTTTCTTATAACACAGTAAACACATAGCTCACATTAACCAACAGGAAAAAATAAGAATAGGAGGTTAACATATACTATACTCTTATTGTGAAAAGACATAGGTTAAGCACTGTCGTGTTGTAGATAGAGGTATCACTGTGTTAAAGATGAAGAAACTGAAGTTGGTTATTTGCAATGTTCTACAAAACAAATATGACTTAAAGTTGGTTTAGAAGAAGGCACAGTGACTGCAGAACACACTGAATCCCTCCCTGCACAGCATACCTCTGTAATCAGATTGGCCCTCCTGACTCAACCAAAAACCACCTTCAATAGGCTGCACCTTCCATTTCTAAAAACCATTAATGGTCCTGGGAGAATTTTAAGTCTTATAAATGTGAAAATAGTCATTGAAATTTATTATTATTTCCCTAGATGCATTAAAGTTTTTTTAAGATTTAAGTATACTAGGCTTGAGCGCACCACCACCTGTTAGATTTCCAATATTTTAGCTTAGAAATACCATTGCACTGGGTAAGGCATAAGTACTGCAGAGTATGTCTCATTATTTCACTTATACAGCAAATTTCTGACTAAGAAAACCCAAAATTCAAAGGTATCAGCAATCACAGAAGCATTAAACATCATGCTTTCCTTCTTCACAAATTTGAGTGTGAAGATTTATAATATACCTTAGTATAATGTTGTGTTCTTACCAGTACAGTTGTATCTTGGTAATGGTAATTAATTGGTTCCCAGAGGCAGAGTAAGTACCAACAATCATGAGCACCCAGTTCATTTTTTGTTTGTTTGTTTTTGTTTCTTTTTTTTCTGGAAAAGGTAGTGAGTCAAGAGATAATCAGCACAGTGAAATTAAAACTAGCATGTCAAGTACCAAATAATCGCTGAGTACCAGAACAAAATGTTTGCATCAAAATCCATTGAGTGCCAACTTCAAGAAGTTTCAAGACGGTCAAATAGCAAGGTACAACTGTACAGAGATTTAGATACGTCAATCTCATTTCTATAAGGATTTACTGAGGGTCATCATTGTCTCTTTGAAATATGAGGACTAGCGAAAAAAGGTGAAAATGCTCAAATTGTGTCACATACATACATGAAACTGCCGACAAGAAATATTTTAATCTATTAACCAATATAGACTAAAAGAAAAAATGAGGGAAAAGTACTTTTTTTTATTTTCATAGTCTTTTTCTAAACTTAAAACACACTCATATCCATTTAAAAATTGGGAGTGTTAAGAAGCCATCTCATTCATTCTACTTTCAGAAACTTTCATTTATAATAGCCTTAACTCCAAAAGAAACTGAACAAAATATGTACCTTCAAACACCTGATTGAGGAGGTGTTCAAGCACTTAATCAGCCATCCAAACCAAGTCAACCCTAAGAATGCTACAAAATGTCATTTACTATCCTAGCTACCTTTCCAAATGCAATCATCCAAGTGGTTGACTCACTGGCCAATTCCCACCCAATTGTTCTCATTTCCTACAGCGTATTGGCTCAGCCTCCTCCAACAAAGCAGCTACATGCAGGGCTGTAATATGGTTTTTCTGCTCTTACAACCCCCTGTGAGAGCTCTAGTAACTTCCATTGTATGGTAATAACAGTTTCATTTGTCACATGCCCACCGAAAGGAACTCAGTTTCTGTTCTCAGATTGGGTAGGAGGACAGCCAAGATGCTCACTGTGGGTGCTCTGATAGAATATCAACTGCTAACATGCAGTGGCAGATACAGAATGCCAGCCTGTACATTCCCAAAGGGCCAGTACAGCTCTCATTTGGAGCAGAAAGTGATTTTTTTTAATCTTTTTGCCCTAGAGATTAAGACTATTCTTTTTGGTTCATCTGGTTTACAGTGTGAAAGGGATGAGGCTGAGCTGGTGACTACACACTAACATTAGAGAGATCAGAGTTCCCACAGAGAGGAAGAAGTCAAAGTTCAGTTAAATGAAAGACCTTTAGAGCCCCAGGGCAAAGTTCCAGAAAGAAACACCTTCTGTGTGGTGCTGATTCTGAGAGACAGGTAGGACTTGGGTGAGGGCATCTTATCCAGGTGGCGAAATTTCTCCTGATTACATAGCACCAGCTCTAATGCCACTTTATTCCCGTGTCCCTCAGTTTCCCTGATCTGTCTTGGACCATGATTCCTCAGGCTGAGAAACATAGCTCTCTACTAATATTACAAATTAATTAAAACTGAGGGCAAAAAGAAGATAAAGCCATTCTTTTTTACTTTTGGATGTGCCCAGGGGTCAAGGAGTAAAATCTTTTGCCTCTAGTCTTGAATGATACATACTATGCTTGTCTATAGGAATGATTAAGTACAAGCAAGGCTTTTAGGTCTGGGAGAATATCCTGATCATAGCAGAACCGCCAGGCCCAGCAAACAGGCTGACACAGTAAAGGTCAGAGTGTATTTGTTGGATAAATGAAAGAATGAAAGACTGATTAAATGCAGAAAGAGACTGGGTAATTCTCATTTTCTGTATTAGGTTAATCCTTCCTCTTGATAAATACAATAGACAAAAATCTAATCTATGTAAAACACTGAAATAATTTTATCAGCAATGACAAACTATTAGGTTTTCCCAAGTGATCTACATTACAATGTCAGAACAAAAGGAAAGCAGAACAGAAAGACTTGATTTACCACCTTCAATGTGCTGCAACATTTTAGAAACATCGCTCTGTAATTCAATATTTTTTTAAAAATTAATATTCCTACAAAATGACATTTAAATGTTTTTTTGCCCTTGTTTTTTCTTTCAGGTAAGTAGAAAGTTATCTTCTGAAGTAGCCTACAGAAATTGCACATGTGGCACTTCTCTTGAAGAAAAAAAGAAGGCAGGAATCCTTGAAATGGTAATATGTCAGCTGCTCTATGTACACAAAAGCTCCTCACATGGCCAACACACTCTTTGGTATGGTTATATCTGTTTATTCTTTGTAACCTTATATGGCTTAAACCTCAAAGACTGAGAATTATGTGTTTTCATGTATCTGTATTTAAGAGCCACTCATACACAAACTAAAGCTCTGGTAGCCCACCCTCTCAATGTATATGAACTGCTTAAAGTTGAAATGTCATTTTAAATAGATCCTTTAATAGCACACACATATAATTTAGACTTCATGGTGTGAGAAATATGCATATATATATATATATATATATATATATACACACACACACACACATGTACACATATTTGTATTTATAACTGTGTTTTCTGTACATGTAATCCTAGTTTAAAGTCTACCAAAAATATTTAATCTTCACATGAAGATAGAAAGTTTACCTCATTTATACATTCTTCACTTTAGGATAGAAACAAGGGAGGAGGATGCTTTCAAATATTAAGTGAAAGGTTTAGTAAACTATGTTATCATGGCACACTTGAAAGACCTAGTTTGCTAACTGCACCAACTGATTCAAAGACTCAATTTATATACATGAACTAAGGCATTCTTTGTCTTTTCAAAATTGAAATCAGTTTTGATGAGTTTTTAGAACTTGGGGATTCCCAGTGGAATTTTTTTTCTAAATAACCTTTCAATTTAAAATAAGGTACTCATTTGCTGTGTAAGTATTTATACAGTAGCTGGCTTCTTAGAAAACATTAAAAATACACAATAACTTCCTGCCGAAGTAGCAATACAGTGCTAAATAGTTTTGTTTTTTTTTTTTTTTTTTTTTGCTTTTGAGACAAGGTCTCGCTTTGTAGTTCAGGCTGGCCCTGAGTTCACTATGGTGCCCAGGCAAGCCACCGCGAACTCAGCAATCCTCCTGTCTTTGCCTCCCTAGTGCTGGGATTACAGGCGTGAGCCACCACGTCCAGCATTGCTAAATAGTATTTTAATATTATAATATATCACCAAGTATCTATATGCTGGCATAACATAAATGGTGCAGTTCAATAGCATTCTTATAAAATGTATTTATAAAATATAGGTAAGAAGTAATATAATTTAAAACTTACTGAAAGAGAATTATTTTCTCCAGAGTTCAATGTTGTAGCAGAAAGTAAAACAGAGCAGATTGTAGTTAAAAAATTTATAAAATATTTTTATTGTTTAAATAACAAGAAATATGTGCAGAAAATTAAAAACCTAAGGCATCATTCAAACTTGAGAAACTATGAACAGATTATTTTCTAGTTCTTTTAATTGATGTGTCTATGTTAGATACGTCTATTAAAAAAAATGCCACTTCTGACTCATTAGTGAAGTGTTCTGTGGTTAGATAAAGAACCAGAAAAACATATAAATAAGAAAAAAGTCATTAGAAAAATATATGCACTTTTTCAGTCTGTTGGTTACTGCTCAATTACTGAAGGTCAACTACAGATTATGTATTTATATTTAATACAAGACAATGGCATGCTGGTCTGTTTTTAAAGATATGGAAAATGAGTAATGTGAATCACAGTTACAAATGTAGTTGTTTCTCTGATGGTCAGGGCAGAGCACAGGGAAATAGACTGTCTAGGGTGACCATGCACTGCTCTTGCATACTGGACTCCCATGTTAAGGAGCACTTGGTGACTTCCACAGAATGGGGATGATGTGAGAACTGCAAATAAGTCCTGAGGGATATTTCTTCTTCATGACTCATTGAACTTGTTTTGTTCTCAATATATGAATTTTGTTTCCATTTCCTAGCCCATATTTGCAGACCACAGATGCTTTAAGACTTTTCTCTCATTTCTTCAGTCTATGAGAGTCACCTGGAGTCTACGTTTCTATTACAACTGGATTAAGATGGTATAGAATTCTGAAGAAAAACCAATTTAATATGAGAAGCATATTTAACCTTTTAATTTCTTTAAAATTTGCAAATCAACTTATACTGGTTCATTTTCCAAAGAATTCAAGGGATTCAAAAATGTGTATTAAATATCCATCTTGTCTTTTCACATTTATAGTCCAAAGTCTGAGCCTGTGAGTATTATAGTCTTGACTGATCAAGGAACTTTTACTTGGAAGAAGCTGGTCTGTTACATAATCTAATCAATGAAATCAATCAAAAAATATGTTTGAAGGATCTGCACAACCTTTTGCTTGACAGATGGAAATAAATCAGTCAGGAATGGCAAATTTTTTAGAACTTTGAATGATAATAAACACGTGGTTGTGGCATATGTGCATTCACCACCATTGAGATAGGTCAACGAAATATATATCAAGTCTTCAAATCTTGACACCTGAGGGGTCCTTACTGAATTTTTGCCTGATAATCTGGTGGTTCAGCCTTTAGTCACTTAACTGATAACCACAGTTGTCACTTTATAATATAACTAATATCCACACTTCTTGCTTCTTTCCCACACAAGACAGAAAGTTCACTCCTCTAGCACAAGAGTAATTCCTTTGAAATTCAGGTGGAACTAGATTTGACTGAACTGGATCAGAAGAGATTTTTATGTTACCAGTGTAATTGCATATGGTGTTTTGGCTTCTTCACTAGCTTGGATAATCAGGACATCACAATTACAGTACTTGTTTCATGAGGGATGATAATCATGTCATGACATTTTTTATGCTTCATTCACTGTTATGAGTTGAGCAGCTTCATGCCAAACATTGGCTTATGGAGATTTAATGTTGCATTACAGTATTATGAAAACAAGGTAAAATAACACAGTTATGCAGAGTTTAGAAGGGTGCAATCCTATAGTCATTCTTATCTTAGAATCTAGAATACTTTGTAATATAATATAAATTTGCAATTACAAAAATAAAAGCCATAGCAGTAGTTGACAGTTGGTACAAAGTTGTTCAAGACTTGAGTTTCCAAAGTTTGCTAGTAGAGAAACATTAAGAAAAAGAAAAAAAGGTGGTTTGAGTATGTATTTTAAAGAACTACATGATCTTGGCCTTCTATTGTTACCCCAAATCCTAGAGTATGCCCTCATTTCTTTTCTTTTTATTTATTTGATTTGTAGTCTTATTTCAAGTAGATGTTGCATTGCAAATGGAATTGCTGTTAGAGCTCCCTATATGTGGTAATTTCAGAACTAGTTAGAATGCATTGTTCCAAGCTCACATGGTCTTCTTCAAAAACTGGGGTAATATAGTTCATGTATTGAGTGTGGCTACTTTACAATCAACACATACTAATTTAGAAATTCACAGTTCCAGTATGTGAACATTTTTTAATCTTTAATTTATGCCTCTGAAAACAGTCATCTCCTTCTCAAAGGAAAATAACCTCTTAGAGATAGTAAAGTGGGGGCAAAACTAAGTTGATATAGTTCAAAGGCTGTAGGCAACATCCAGCTCAGATACAATTTTCAAAGAATAAATTTTAATGCACTCATCCCTATTAGCATAGGATCAGATTCCTAACAAATTGATTGGACATGCAAAAAGGGTCTGTGTCCTACATTTCAAGTCATTACACAGTCTTAAACACAGCTGTGCAGCAAGCCTTTCAATCTAAATGAACATGAGAAAATTGAATGGTTCTAAAAGTGATTGGTTGGTGGATTTCCTAGAATGCAATTTTCAATAAAAAAAGTTTAATGAAATCGCTATTGTATTGTTTAGTAAAAGAACATGGACCCTATTTTGCATAGCCATCAGATGTGCACAGAAATATAAAAATGCACTAATATTTTAATAGACCCAGAGGCACCTATAATTCTTTGGTGGATGGAACATACATGTATCCAGTTCTGGGTTATTGTTACTCATTAAGAGTGAAGATAATTCTTAATTTTAACTTTTAACCTAAACTTAGCCTTATTTTTATTGAACTCTGACTTCTTGCTACCTCCAGCCTTTCCTTGAAATTATTCATTTCTGTTGAGTGTATGATAAATTCCTATCTTACTTTTAAATCTTTCCCCTTCTATAAATCCAGTTATATGCTTACTTAGGGATTATATGTTGAGGGATACTGCATATGTGAATTATTAAGTGGGAGCCATTGTTTTATGCAGACAGTACAGATGTTAAGGAGGAAAGTGATAGTTTCATTCTTAATTTTATACCATATGAGGACTGGGACAGAAAGATGTGTATACATTTTATAAAATGGAACTGTAACCAAACAATGAATATTAATTGGTAAAAGACAATAGCTGAAGAAATGATTATTTTTCTCATTCATTTCAGCCCTGGAACCTATATGTATTTACAGGAAAAACATTTAACTGTTCAGTTGGGTTTATCATTTTATTTGTTCCTTACTTCAGGGCATAAATAAGAAATATGTGCAGTTATAAGTTATCTAACTGCCAATCATTTAGATACGGTAGTTAAATGGTCTATAGGGTTAGAAGTCTTCACAAATCTCAGGCAAAGGAAGCTAAGAATGCAGAGGTTTTTCCTACCATGATTGAAAGGCTGCCTGATTAAGTCAGAGATGGATAAACAAAATGAAACATAGAAACAGCTGTTTTCCAGTTCAGTGTTTTTATGCCAAGGGAATATACACTCTTTTTCTTTTTTATTAAGAGAAGCCTATCTGCTTCGTAAGAGTAACTGGTTAATTAATTATTCCATTTGCCTCAAGGAACTTGGCCTAAGGACACCTGCTAATAGCTGGGGGTTGAACATACTAGAAATCATTACAGAAGCTTTTTTTTTTTTTTCACCTATATTATACTTCTAAGTCTCTGCCAGGAAGCAGCAATAGGAAGCTAAGAAATTTTGTATTTTTGTAAAATGCATATAGTTTTTATAATTCTGAACATTACCAGGGGTTTCTTTCATGTCATTAGAAACAGTCTACAAAAATTTATGAGCCAGGGCCGGAGATTTAGCTCAGTGGTTCTGGCGCCTGCCTCGCAAGCGCAAGGTCCTGAGTTCAAACCTGGTAACCACATACAATGCTGGGCGTGGTGATTCACGCCCACCAGCCATCAATACCACATACCACAGTGCCGGGCGCGGTGGCTCACACCTGTAATCCCAGCACTCGGGAGGCAGACAGGAGGATTGCTAGTTCGAGGCTTGGTGAGCTACATAGTGAGCTAAGAGCCAGCCTGAACTACAAAGTGAGACTTTGTAAAAAAAAAAAAAAAAAAAAAAAA